>OZ022247.1:3248951-3291451 GCA_963978895.1 Erpobdella octoculata
TCATATGCTAATTCATATAAGTTATATAAAGCGTTTCGATTTGCCTTTTAATGCATTTCTTATTTACTCTTGATTTCGTGGAACTGATGTACTTTCAGAAGTAGAAAGACGTGCTAAAATACATTCTTGGTAGACTTGTGGTGAAGTTCCACTTCTCTCATTAATTTTTTTTTGATCACTAACGGTTGAGTTCGAATGAAGTTGCGTGTGGCCCTTGTTGCATTTCCATGCGCAAAGTCAACAGCTTTGGTTTCATCCCCAATATATTTTTAAAAAACAGTTTTGGGGTTGCCTCACTAAAAATTCTACCGGCAATGTTCTGAAGATTTCCATTGCAATGATTGATAGGAAAATAGAGTTGGAAAATTCACACTAAAGTTCGAGAAAACAGACGCCAAAAGCGTATTTCAAACGATAAAGTGCCAGAAACAATCGGTAAACTGCGATAAGGTCTCTCACGTGATCCTTTTCGGCGATCCAATCGCAGTTTTTTTTGCAAAATATTCGCGGTTTATCCTTTCGCCCATTCGCAGCTCACTCGCATTTTACAATTCGCGGATTACCCATGACCGTAAACGTGTGTATAAACATACAATGTAAGTGTGTTTGCGTTCTTAAAAGGCCGGCACAATAAAAGGAATAAAAATGGCAATTTAGTAGATCTGAGTGTTTCATTGAAAATCTTGATGAGGAAATCTAGAAAAGTAGGTAGGTAGCCTACTAAGAACAAACTTATAACGTCTTACTTTAGATGCGATTGTTAGAGTCATTGTTTACAAAGTGACTGCTTAACTTCCATTTCCTAATTATCAAATATCAAACTAGACAAACACTTCTGTTTTTCAAGTTCAAAAAGCTGTTTGAAATTATTAAGTACCACCGTTATCGTTATAAAAAATATAAGCGTTTTCTTTTTTGTTAAATTTGATTAGAGCTACTCCATACTGTCTGTCTAATGCATTGCTGCACAAAAGCGTTGACAATAGCATAGTTGAGGTCAAATTTAATGACGCGACACTGTAAACGGTTTGCATTTAAAAACACTTGACTGTGGTCAATCAACAAAACAAACTGACTGCGCATTTGTACGCATGTATATATATATATATATATATATATATATATATATATATATATATATAATAGTATATTAGGATGAGCCTATCTTTTACGATGGCTTGCAGTCTGGAAGACACGAAGGTATGTTTAGTTATATAGGATTCATAAAAACCACGAACTACAGGCGACAGACAATTATTTAAATATAAAAAGAAACTTGAAATGAGTTTTACTTGTTTGGTTTCAGCACATCTATTTGTCTAAATATAGCGCTACCGATAGCATATAGTTCACATTATGCAGTAGTTTATAAAATTAGGTAATTGAATTTCCGTTGTTACTTGAAGAGAACAATTAGAATTATTTTCCCACGTATTTGAACCATTTCTAGCGCGGCTATGGAGTGGCATTTTTAGCAAATTAAAGTGAAAATGGAAAGAACAATAGAGACAGAAATAGATTGTAGATCACATGAAACTTTTGATCCTTGAATCTATCATCAATTCAGAAGACTATAAATCGTTTAGAGGCCATCTCTGCATACGGAGCGATAATGCGTTCATCTCCCACCTACATTTTATATATATATATATATATATATATATATATATATAACTCAATAAAAGTTTTAAATCTCTTTTTAATCCTATTCCTAATAAAAAAGAAATCGTTATTCTTCAAAACTTTTGTAAGAAGCTTGTTAATGCAGAATGGACTAAAAAGTTCAACGAAACTTGTCTAAAAGAATATATATATATATATATATATATATATATATATATATATATATATATATATATATATATATATATATATATGGTTGTACGCAGTTGTTTCTATGAGAAGAGAAACCGATAGAAAAAATGAGAGAGAATAAAAAATAAAGACATGAAATAAAAAAAGAAAGAAATTAAAAAGAGAGAGAGAGAGAAAGAGAGAGAGAGAGAAAGAGAGAGAGAGGAGAAAGGAAATTATTGTGTGTGCATGTCGTTACATCGGCCTCACAAAACGATTATTACCTGTAAATTATTTTCCTTTAAACACGTGTATATAGATATATATATTAATTCTTACCTAGCCTTGTTGAGAAAACAAAAAATTAAGTAATTTAATTATTGATTGAAATAGTGTTTTATTATAATTAATAATATATTATAATATTATAGAGTTTCTCCAAAAAAATTAAGTAATTTAATTGTTGATTTAAATAGTTTCTTATTACAATTATTATTATATTATAATATTATAGAGTTTCTAAATAAAAGTATGCACACACGCCGTTTCATCGCCAAAGTGAAAAGAGATTATTGGAAAGTTTTTCTCCTGCTGGCAGCTGTCCAAAGTAAGTGAAAATATAAATAATATCTGTAAAATTAAATCTTTTTTGTATTATTTATAATTAGTATTTTAATCATAAGATGATTATAATCATCATCAATGTCATTGTTTATTATTAAATCAGATGTGGACGTAGATTCACTTTTGTCAACCCAACCCATAACATATTCAACCCAACCCATCCCACATTAAAAAGTTGAATTTCTGACTCAACCCAACCCGCTAAAAATGTAATAAGCAATTTTACATTTTTATTAAATTTAATTCAACCCAATCCAACCACATTGTGTTTCGAAAAAAAATTGGTCCAGCTCAACCTAACCAATCCCATGTACCAACCCAACTTATGTCCACCACTTCTGTATTAAATTATATTAACATAAAAGTAAACCGTAATTTGATATTATTTATGCGCGGATCTTTTAAGATTATTTTTCTTTTATAACAGTTTATAGTCTTTTACACCAATTTTTCTATGTTTAATTAGTTTCCAGTTTTTTATTTTCTGTCCATGCACAGCTGAAAGACTAGCATTTTTAACATTAGTATTTTTATAATATCATACTTCAAAATCTTGCATACGTTTTGATTCTAATGCTTTCGATATTAAAATAGTTGAACTAGTCAAGTTGAATACCACATTATCCTTGTCTGGGTTTATAGTCCATATCAGGTTATCATTTAACGGTTCGTGTCACAGCTACCCAGAGAGTCAAAAAAGCTTTTCAAGGACACTTATAAAAAAAACTTTGCTACTTGGCACTCCAAAAAGCGACTTTATTTTATCAATGTCGATATTACTTCAATTTAATAAAAACTTATCGCCTATCGCCGTTCAACAGCGCAAGTGCAAACTTGATTAATAAAATAATCTTTTCTATCATGTCTAACTTCTGCAGAGACTGTCGCCTGGTTGATATGTGTTTCGTCTGAAGACTCGCTTATTTTGAAAAAGCTTCTTGTGTCATTGACCGACATTGCCAGTCCGCAATTGCAATTATTGTATTTCTACATCGCTCTTTACTTTAATTTATCTCGTATGAATGACATATATTAATTTGTTTTATAAAATGTGTGAGTAACTTATGATAGTACCTATGTAGGATTTTGTAACATAGAAAACATTTCAACAAATTTTTGTCTTATAAGCTAAGGTTACGACTTGTTGAGAAATATTGAATGACTTTTTCATACGTGATGAGAGACAATTTAATTCTTCAATTGACCACTTCATAGGTTTTTAACACAGTTACCCAATTTAAGAGTTGCCTTGAAAACGACAAACAGAAAGTAATTTATGCAAATTATCAAGACAAGATTGCCGAACAACTTCACTTAGATAACACTCATCCTGTACAATAATTCTTCTGTTCTCATTTTATAGATTGATCAATGAATGTCTAAATACTTTGTTTTTTAAATAAACTAAATTAAAAATAAGCAAAATAGATTTTCAAAACCGATTAATGTTACATTCGTTAAGTTAATGAAATATTAAAAAATCTTCACAGTTGTCCTGTTGATGACTAAACGAGGCATCCAAGTTCAGCATTCCAAATATGACGTACACAACGCTAACAAGTAATTTAAACTCAACCTTTGTTTTAATAATATAGTTCAATCATACATTTGAACTGTATTGAAATTGAAATATCATCGTGGCAATTTGATTCTAGTTATTGTCATTGTGTGTTTCATGATAGGAACAATGATGATCCGGTCGACAACACTAATCTGGTATGTTGTTTTGTTTCGTATAATCATGCTACTGTAATTGTCGTCATTATATGCTAGAGCTAAAATAAATTCTGTTAAATATAAGAAGTAAAAAAATAAAAACATAAAAATAAAACTTATAACAGTTTTATTAATCCAAAACTTTATGTTTTATTTTTTTTTTTATACCCACAAAACAATATTTATGGCGTAATAACAACAATAAGATTAATACAAAAAATTAATAAAGAACAATAATAATGATTGTAATTCTTGCTCATTGATTTGTAAATGTGTTACTATGTTTATTGAAGTTTAACACATTCATTAATCTCAAGTTCGTGTGCATGGTGGCGCAGCAGATAGAAGGGTTGGCGGTTCGAATTCCGTCGACGTTCGACAATAATAATTGTTAACCTAAAGCACATGCAGGTTTCTGTGAAGCACTACGAAATGATCAACATCATGTTTGTGATGACGTCACTAGATGACACAAAGGAATTCCCAGTTCAGTTGAAAAGCATTCTTTATTATAGAACATCTCCTCTCATTCTACATGTGTTTGTAACTGATGATCTCATCAACCTGGTTATGACCACCATGCTTGATACCTGGCAAGCCGATCAAAGTAGGTTATTAATCGGTTACCTGTCTTTAATTAACTGTTCATATATAACCGAGATATCCGGCGCTGATCAAATTCTTTTGGGATGGAGGGGGGTTGGCCATAAAACGCCAATCGGTTAGCAAAGTGGGCACCAACTACACCCTGAACATGCTCCTGAAATACACTAAATTTTAATACAAATTTGATGCCGAATAATACGTAAATGATACAAAAATTCATATTTTCATTATAGATAATCAAATCCTCTTTTGAGGGAGAGAATATAATAAGTATTTATACAAAAAAGTATTTTTTTCTATTAAACAGCGTATTATCAAGTATACAAGATTTCTCCTGAAAAAGTACGTCATTAATAAATTATTTCTTTTAAACTTGAATCATAAATTTTAGTTATTACAGGTTTTAAAACATTTTAAAATTCTAACTAGGCTTCACTTCTGTTTTTTTTTTAAAGAAGTTTTTTTTAATTTTTCACTTTTTTGATTGTTTCCGCTGGTTAAAATATTGATCTATTATTATTATTATTATATAATATATAATTATTCTCAATATTATTCTGTTTGTCTCAATATTCTTGTATGTGTCTCAATAACATTCTGTTTGTCTCAATATTCTTTTATGTGTCTCAATATTCTTTTATGTGTCTCAATATTCTTTTATGTGTCTCAATAATATTCTGTTTGTCTCAAACACATTCTGTTCGTATCAGTATTATTTAGTTTGTCTCAATGTGACTCTGTCGGCTCCAACGTCGCTCCATAACTGTACGTACCTGTCAAATACGGCTTGCTATATTATGTGCACAGCTATCTTGAACGCGGCAATTAATAATTCTTCAACATACCTAATTATTCATAATCATCATTGTAACAAGTTTCAGCAAGTACATAAAATGTCCTTTTTATGTTTTAACGCCTAATAGTAGTTTTTATGCTTATGGAAATTTGAATTATTATTTTGTCATATTTTTTGGGAAAAAAATACGCAAAACCTTTTAGAATTTAATGTAAATTTTGGTTTATCTAGTTTATGTTTTTTTTCAATTTTTGTTTAATTATAATTTAACATAATAAGTTAAATTCTTATGTTTTGTTGAAAATAAACCGTTAAGAACCAATTATTTCAATTTTACACACTTATATTACTCAGGTGCAACATAACTGCTACGCGCTTGCCAAAAATCTCTTACAATTTCTTCCCCGACGCGTAACCAAGGTTTTCTTTTATTTTTATTATTATATGATTTATATTTTTAAACTTAATATAAAAAAATTAAACTACTGCTATAATGTTTCTCTGGTGGCAGAGCGGTAGAGCGTTCGCCTGTCGATCATTAGGTCGGCAGTTCAAGCCTCACCGGCGTCACCAGCGTAACTCCCTTAAGCAAGGAGTTCACTCGCATTGCTAAAGGGGTAGGCACCTATAAATGGCTGCCTCTGCAAAGAACCCTTCAGTGGCCTTGAAGTCCTTTAGGATTTACGCCACTCTAAATATTGTCAAACATTATTATTATTATTATTATTAAAATGCGATTAATGCAACATCTTTTAAAGACTGTCAGGCTGCATTTTTTTTTTTTGAAAAGGTGATGTACATAGATTCAAAAATTATGTTTTTATCCGACGTGAAACTGTGGCAGAACACTGCGGAAGCAGCCATGCCAGCTCCTTCATCCCTGCTATCTGACACCACTTCTGATATTCAACAGGTGAGTCAGAGTTGTATCAAACTCAGGTGAAATAATCAACAGGTACATTTCGCAAATCACCTACGGAAAAGTGCGCTTGGTTGTAGCTGGACGCGTTTTCAGTAGTGGCGATTTAAAAACAACTTATTAGTGTATTATTGTGTACAGGTGATTCTGCAGAATTTGTATATTAAATAACTCTGATGAAGCATTCATAACGTATCACAGCTAATTATGACAGCTTTAATTTAAAAATATCTATTTAGGAAAAATAAAAAACTATTACATTTAAGTAATTGAAGAGAATGTAGTTATTCTAATAAAACGTTGAACTGAAGCAGATTAAACAAATGTTTTCTTGTTTTTTTAAACAGAATACAAAATCTAAAAGACCTTCTATGTGTTATTTCAACTTCGAGAAAATTGGAAATGTGAACCACAGCACGACAATAAACGTACGAAATTTCTATTATTATTTATAAAGTCATTTATTCAAAAAACATTTTTATTTTTATGTATTAATTTTCAGTATAAAAAACCACGCCAATTAACTTGGATAAATACAACTGAATCATTAAAAAAAATTCTAAATTTCTTATTCAAAGGAAACAATAGACATTCTTCCTTGTTCTTTGATGCCGCTCAGTTTCGCGTCTCTGAACGATAACAGTAGCAGATGTTACCAGCATTTCATTCAATCTTCATCCAGCAGCATACTCGCAGTTGTTTCCAGCGATTTCCTCGATGCAACTTATTCAGTCAACAATTTAGTCGAATCCGTCAAAGAAACTGTCATGTCCGTGTCATCAAGTGAGCCTCGTAATCGACTCGTCATCAAACACCCAAGAGCATCGCTACATTTTCTCAAAGCTATGGAAATAACTCACCGCGATATGAGTGCTTCGGGTCGTACTAGCGTGTTAGCGGCTTCTGGGAAAGATCAGTTGAATGAACAGTTGTCGATGCAGCCCGACAGAAGCAACGGAGGATGTACAAAGTTCTTGGAGATTGCTTATTTAAAACGAAGGACGCATTTGTTTTATCATTACGGAGAATCCGTCCGAAAACAACACGGAGTTGGAGAAAATAAAATCGTAAGCTGTTTTTAGATTGAAAAAAAACAACAAAAGATTAAATGTATCGGCATAAATGATTAAAAATAAAAGTTCTAATAATATAAGATTTACAACAAATTTCGATAAGGAAAAATATATTTCTTCAAGTTAATTTCATCAAGCTGTTTTTCTAGAAAAAGAAGACCAGTTCTGACAAGCCAGAAGTAACTGTCATGACCGTATTAACTCTGGACCGATTACCGGCTCTTGAGAAGATGCTGTTACACTGGACGGGACCAGTCGCCATACTTTTTTACATCACCGATCATGAAGCTGCATATAAACTTCCTCAAGTGTTGAGCAGTTCTAACATTCTGAAACGAAAAGACGTATTGACAAGGCTAGCCATCCATATCGTCTATAAGAGATTGGTGAAACTCTTAGATTTGTTATTTTTGCTGCAAATACCAATGCATATTTTCTAGACAAACTTTTAAAGCAGTTCTTACAATAAAATGTGGTCGAAGCTTATTTTTGCCCCCACCCCCAGATAAAGACGCTTACAGATGGCGGTCGTCACATAATGTGAAATATCTATTTTAATAATTTCAATAAAATCCATAAAAAATTCAAATTTAAAATGATCTGCATTAATACCTATGAGGTTATCATGTTGTAATGTCTAAGTATAGTTCAAGCCAGGTTCAGACGCCGATTACATACAAAACAAGTAAATTAAAAACGAATTTTTAAAACCAATGCTCTTATATGTAATTAAAACACAAATTTTGCAATCAATTTTTTCTTATATTACTCTTTTATTTTATATTAAAGTCGAAATATCTTAATTATATCGAAATATCGAAATTAATTAAAATTATCTAAATTAATTGACTTATTGTAAAACTAATAATTGAATATTGCATTGTCTTCTATTTTGAGCATGTATGCAAAATTTGAAAAAAATCTATCATCAGGAAGTGACTCAAAAATTGATTGCAAGATTTGAAACAGACAGAGAAACAAACAGACAGACAGAGAAACAGAGACGACGAGTTAATAAAAGCATTGGTAATAATAATAAAAATATCATCAAAAAGCATCGAATTTAAATATCTCAACTATTTTCATGAAAATTTCGTACACGCTTGAGAATCGCGGTCAGTGAGTGGTTCGTGTTAACTTGGTAAAATAGTCTGCCAGTCGGTTAGCGTTTTGTGGTCAAGAAAACCCTCAAGAAAACCCTCAAGAAAACCCTCAAGAAACCCCTCGATAAAACCCTCAAGAAAATTAACTAAATTAATTGACTTATTGTAAAACTAATAATTGAATATTGCATTGTCTTCTATCTTGAGCATGTATGCAAAATTTGAAAAAAATCTATCATCAGGAAGTGACTCAAAAATTGATTGCAAGATTTGAAACAGACAGAGAAACAGACAGACAGAGAAACAGAGACGACGAGTTAATAAAAGCATTGGTAAAAAAACATTTATTTTCCTAACGACAAAATAACTCAACAATGCTACTAGAACCGCTGAAACAAAATCATAAATCATAGTTACAATTATTATTTATAGTGTTAAGAAATTAACAATTGCATAGCACTGTGTAATATAACTAGACTAATTATTTTTATAGCATTACAATCCGATCAACTATCTACGAAACATTCTGGTTAACAACACACTGACTTCTCACCATCTTTACTTAGACGTTGATCTAATACCAAATCCAGGTTTTTACAAAAGCATTAGTGAAGAATTGAAAAAAATTTCTAAAAAGAAAAACAACAACGAATCAAAAGAAGTTAGTTTTATAATTGAAATCAAAATATTTTTTGGGTTTAAATTTCCAGTTTTTTTTTTCATCTAATTGCAGACTCAACTTTAATTTCAGTAACAACACTCACGTAGGCCAATAAAAATATTTCAGATAGTGATTTTGTAATGAATGTTCAATAATAAAATAATTATTATATTTAGTAGATTTGTGATTTTTACACAGTAATGTGCAAGTTAAAATTTTTCAGCGAATATTTTTTGTTTGTTTCTAGCCACTTGAAATTGTGTCAGTTATAATTATTTGATTGAAACATACAAACTAAACACAAACTTAAAATAAATGTCTCAATCATTGTTGTCATTCTAAAAGAATTATTAATGTAATTCTTGAAAGAATAAATTTTTGGAACAGCTTTTCGTTGTGCCTGCCTTCCAATCTTTTGTAGAACTGGACAAACATTTTCCGTCCAGCAAGCCTCAACTGCTCAAATTCCTTCAAAACGAAACCATTACGGGTTACAAGTAAAAATCTTCAAATTGATTGCCGTTAATTAACAATCCAGTTTTTTTCTCCAAATTTTTGTTTTATTTCAATAATATCAAGTAAATCATTTCAAATTTACAGACAAAAAGTCGGGTGGTCTTTAGGACATCGTCAAACTGACTACGAAAAATGGAAAAACACCAAACAAAGTTATCAAGTACTGTTCAATTCATAAGTCGTGTCATTGAGTTCATTGTGTTTATTTATTTTTTTTTCTTAAACTAAAAGATATTCAAATACTATCTGCTATATCATAAACAAATCACTCTTTCCAATCAGGCGATATTCAAAGATGCTTTCGAACCTTATGTTGTTGTACCAAGAAGTTTAGAGGTCACATTCAATGAAGACCTTCTAGAAAGAATGGGCGACAAAATTGCTTACTGTCGTCTTATTCACGGCATGGGTTACAGGTTCATGGTACTTCCGAACGATTTCATCATTCATCTACCTCATCCGCTCAGTGAAACTTCCAGGGCCTATGCAGCCGACGGTGAAATGTATCGGTAAATTTGAATATTAACTGAATTTGAATTATAATTGATTATTTGTATTCAAAACTATTGATTTAAAAGAACAGTTTTTCTTACACTAAACGTTTTTTTTTTCTGGCTTACAGGTGTGGATCTTTTCTATTTGAAAAATATCGAAATTTACTCTACAAAATGTTTCCAAAAATCAAATTTTAAAAATGTTAAATTTATTTTAATAGTTCTGTTAATATCGAATTTAATAAAAATTTATAAAAATCCTTGTGTTATATCAAAAAGATTTTTAGTGCATTGTTGGCGTGGCAGATTAGTATTTTTTGGCAAAATCTTAGATTTCTTAATATAAAGTGAAGTAAAGTAGATTGATAAAAGGAAAGGCCTGGTTTTTGTTTCTCAATTGTTGCTGAAATTTCGTATGATCCCCAAAATTTCAATCTTGTTTTTGAACTCATTCATGGTGTTGGAGTTCACGACACTTTCTGGCGATTAGTTCCAATCATTTACAATCGTAGTAAGAAACAAAACTTTTTGCATGTTTTTTTTGCAATTTAAAACTATTTTTCTGGTTTTTTATATGCTGCCATTAAAAGAAATTGCGCATATTTTTTCAATATTTTTTTTTAATTTTAAAGACTTCATTCCCGTCTGCTATTTTTCTTCCCTGGAACATTTAAGGCAAGCCAAGAAGGCTCAGTCGATCTTCACAATTCAGATCCGTACAGCCTTCAAATATCTTCTTAGCCCTTTTTGCACCTTCTCTTTTGCAAAACTATTTTTTTATGTTTTTAAACCGAGATAGAAATTAACTGAGAAGTTGTTCAAATAGGACTGTCAAAATTGTAGCGCAATATTTTTTTTTAGTTTTCAGAAAACGTTAACAGATAATCAAATGTTTTTATTTTATCAATTCAACTATTGGTTCATAATAAATAAGCTTAAAAACTAATTACAACAACTTATTTCGGCAAATTTAAAGCGTAGTGAAATTTAAATAGGCCTAAACTAGAGAAAATGCTAAATAACGGAGGGAGTAAAACGTTTCTAATTCAAGATTTTAATATTTGATGAAAATCACTATCTGAAATAATATTTTTAGTGCACTTATTCAACTGAATTTGTATCACTGGTTGACATTTTTTAACGTTTTCAATAAACGAGATGCGATGGTTAAGCGCTAAAGACATGGGCTTCTAAACTTGACGTTCCGGGTTCAAATTCCGTGTCGGTGTTTTATTGAATTCAAAAGGGTCGCTGCTATTGCACCGGCGGTTAGCCGTGGAAATAATCGGTAAAATTGCTAATGAGCCGGCAGTCGCGCCGTAAGTCTACCTAAAATTAAACCCTAACCCTACCCCTTTAGAAAATATGTACATCTTTATCAATTGATCGAAGAATCAATTGCTTTGGCAAAACCGCCGGCTCAGTAGCAATTTTACCGCTTATTGCCCCGGCAAACGGCGCCTACTGCCTTGGTAATAGTTATAACGATTCGTCAAAAAGCTGGTTCACGGATAATTAGTTTAAATTATCTGGTTTGTCAGAACTAAATGAGGTAACATTTGAACAGCCTGAATAAAAAACTGCTAAGTTATGAATTCGATTCAACGTTTTCACTTTAAACTTTTATTAAATAAAAACAACTATTTATAACACATGTTAAAAATCACTTAAGCAAGTTTGTATTGTTTGAATGTTTGTTTGTTTGTTGAAATCATTTTTTCAATGCCTTTTAATAAACTTTTGTTATCATCATTCTTACAAATTTAAATGGTTCTTGTAGATAAAGACCATACAAATGTATCTGATGACATGCATTGTACCACCACCCTCCATTATGAATTGCAGCACAATTACCCCTAAATTTATCGTTGTCTTGGTCAAAAGTGGAAAACAGTTGACCATTGTGGTAAGCCATTAAATCTCCTGACAAAACAAACATGATTAATTTTATTCAATCAATATTTTTTGTTTTCAATAATTGTAATTACCAGCACTTCCAGAATAATTAGAAACACTAAGAAGATATTTCGTCTGAGGAGATCCAACACTGAAAACGCCGTATTCAGCAAAGGTTTTGTCAGAATTAAGTTTCTGTAACCCGATTCTTAATTTATATTGGGATTGCGAAGTCAAATAATGCAAAATTTTGTTTCCTGTCAAACAACAATTGCTATTTATATTAAAGTGTGGGTAGTTGAAATGGCTTGAAAAAAAAAACAAAATTAAAAAACCTATCCAATAGTTTTTTGAACAATCTCCAAATCCATTTTCATATTCTGTCCAATTTCTATCAAAACTTGTCAAATAATCAATTTTCTGCTGAATAACCTAACAAATAATAAAAAAAGATCCGTTAAGAAAAATTACAATAGTCTTCGTAGTATACCCTATCAAAAGGACTTCAGCAGTGGCAGAACTACCGCCCCTGTAGACCCCGCAATGCGGGGGGGCCATGAGGGATGGGGGCCCGAAGTGGCCACCAATACAAAAATGTACCTTCATGCATGCACTCATCTCAATGAGTTGTGCATGCGGAGTTCAAAAGTTTATTAAGAATAAACAACTTCTCGCAGTCTGTGTACATTGTGAGGGACAAAATCTAAATCTTGTTGCCAACGAAGCAGCGACTGCATTGCGTGATGCTGAGATATTTTATACCATCATGCAGGAACTGTATGCGTTCTTCGGTCACCGCATACGCAGATGGGATTTGAAAAAGCTCAACCCGACTCGCCGGGCTGGGCGTTTATCATCACTTATGGGCATTAAGCACAGATACTGCAATATAATGAAAGCGTTGACTCGCAATGTTTTAGAGAACAGGAACGCTGCCGAGCGTGGTGATGCAATGAAGTTCCAGAAACTCCTGCACACATTTGAGTTTGTGTTGATTTTGTCAGCAATCAATGCCGCATCAATGTATCTACAGTCAAAAAATGCTGATCTTCTAAAAGCTGCGCATCATTTGGAGACAGCATTCGATAATCTGTCTGATTACCGCAACAACTTTACAGACGCTGTCGACGAAGCAACAACAATTTTGCAGCTTTGGGACATTGAAGCCAAATTCAAGAAAGAAGCTTCATTTTGATGAGTTAGCCGAAGACAGACGATTGACAAATGCGGAAGAACGTTTTCGGATCACCGTGTTCAATTGCCTGATCGACACTGGGACATCTCAGTTTACCCAACGGTTCACAGCAATGAACAATCTTATCAAAAATTTCTCCATCATTTTCTCCAAAGATTTGTCATCTACACCGGAACATGACATCGTATCACAAGCCACATCTTTACAGAAAGACTACGGCTCTGATTTAAGTGAGGCATTTCCAGTACAGCTGGTTACACTTGCATCTTCAGTCAAGTCAGAAATCGCCAAACTGTCATCTGTCAAGGACCTCGTGCATCTACTGATTGTGGAACACGCTGCGATGACTTCACTTTTCACAGACGTTGTCTCTGCACTGCTACTGTTTCTCACCCTGCCAGTAACAGTCGCCACTGCTGAACGGTCATTCTCAAAGCTACGCCTCATTAAGAGTTACTTACGGAGCACTATGGGACAAGATCGACTTTGTGCATTGGCACTGATCAGCATTGAAGCTGAGTCGGCACAATTTATGAAAACTGACAAAATTATTGAGTTTTTTGCATCTGCAAAGGCTCGCAGGAAAACTTTCTGCTGAAGAGATGTGAACTGAAAAGTGAAAGTCGAGGAACTACAGGCTGCGTCACAGCCTGCGTGTCACACGTTAATTTTGGCAGTTTGGTGAATAACTTGAAATTCGAAACTGTTTATGTTTGGATGTGTCAGCTGATTCTTAAGACTCACACTCTGCGTCATTATCATAACTGACGTGTTACGTTTTATAATTTTCTATAAAATAAACGTCGATTACATGTTACGTTATTGTTAGACTAAAATCATTTGCGAGGGGCCCTAAATCTGAAGCTACGGCACTGGACTTCAGTACATTTTTTGGATAACGATTAAAATGTTTAACTTTCCTTTATTCTGTTAAGTTCAAAATAAATACAAATAAAAAATTATTAAGTAATTTTTTACATTTATATTTTACAATTGAACTGAACCGTATTTGTTTAAACTTCTTGGCGTTCGAACATTGCTGTTTACATTAGGTTAAATGCTAACTAAATCTCACAAAACGTTTTGAATAGTCGCATTTGGATTTTATTCTAATTATATCAAAACTATGATTGTCTATAATATTAAGGTGACAATTTCACAAATTTCTACCTACGAAACAAATGCTCTTAGCTAAGAAAAATATAAAAAATTGCCTCCGGAATAATTTTTTAGCACACATCTAATGCAAAAACATTGTCTAGCTTTTGAGTTTTTTTTCTCACCACCCTGCCTGCCAGCCAAAGTGTTTTATTAAGCGACCTTTTTAGAAATAAGTTTCCAAAATTGGGCTAAAAACTGTTGAAAAAACCTATCCTGATTCATACCAAATATCTTTTTTTAAAGCAGACTGTTATTATTGTACCAGAAACGTTGATCTGACAAGTACTCTCATTTGCATTAGACGGAATTTCAGAGCAATCTGTGTTGATTAGGCCTAGGCAAAGAAATGATTTTTAGTATTAATTGTGAAACCAAACATTTCAAACTAATAATTTGTTGTTTGTTTTAGCAAAACTTACCTTTCTAATATCTTTTAATAAGAAACATCATTAGACATAGTGTAATTACATTACTTACCCACTCCGTCACCGCTCAATTTATCTTTATTGGTTGATTCATTTTCGCCAAATTTATCTAGTTTGAAAATTTCTTGTTTTATAAAAATCATTAAAATTGAAGTTTTTCAATGAAAATAGTGTAATTACTAAGCATCTGCGTCCCGATATCGTTATCTCGAATTCAATCGAGATTTCAAAACGATACGGGATTCCCGTATCACCATTGAAACGATACAGCCTGCGGAAGAAGTCTCGTATCGATATTAATTGGCGATACTTAAAATTTCATTCTCGATTAAAATCCCGAAAAATATCGGGATTTTTTAAAAATATTTTCCAATAAATAACGAAAGTCATACATATTTAATTAACGATTGTCACAACTGTGAATATTTGCAATTGATTCATCAACATTGATTAATTAATCTACCTATTGACAGAAGTTTATAACTATTATCATCCCCACTTTAAATTCGGTTTTCCAGACAGCCTGTAGCCCCATTATTTACTATTTTTAGTCTGGGAACCGGCAGCAAAAAAGCCACGCTCCTCTTAGGCTGCTAGTCGAGCTCTGCATACTACTGATATTACAAGCCCTACAAGGCTAATGAGTAATGTAATAGTAATGATCATTCTATGTTTATGTTTTGGTTTAGTCTGTTTGATAAACTTATTTTTTCAAATTTGTTACATAGAATTGGAATGATTATTTTAGTGTTTCGATATCCGTAATTGACCGTAATAGTAGCTCATCTAAGATATATCTTTATAATCTCGATGATATTCTTGGTTGTGTGTGAGTATGTGTGTGCCACCTGTAGTGTGCACGACAGTGCCGTAGCCCGTATCGTCTGCAGCTGGAATTCGAAACTTTCTCAGCTTCTTTCTTGCTATTGTTAACCGCATTCGCCATCGCCTATAAATAAACACGCTGGGTTTTTTCACTTTTTTAATTCTTGCATAGAGGCACTTTCTCGTGTTTGTCATCATTATCATGCCGCGTCACTAAATAAAGTAAATAAATACTTTCTATCAGCGGTAGCATTTTATTTAGAGTCTAAATTTAGACAAATAGATGTACCGAAACTAAACAAATGAAACTTATTTCAAGTTGTAAGAAAAAATTAAATTTGGTAAATTTTTATAAATTTTGAAATTTTTTAATATTTATATATTTTTTTTCAATGAATTTCTTTAATGTAGTTATTAATATTGTCTGTCGCGTATAGTTCATCATTCTATGTTATCTCTAGGCAAAATTTCCGCTTCAGTCGAGATCCCGAAATCGTATCGTATCGATATCGTATCGTTATTGGTCGAAGCGTCTCGTATCGTTTAATTCGAGGCAAATTTCAGAAATCGTATCGTATCGTATCGTTCCAAAAAAATAACGGGACGCAGAAGCTTAGTAATTACAACAATAAACACTTACCCACTCCGTCAATGCTCAATTTATTTTCATTGGTTGATTCATTTTCGCCAAATTTATCTAGTTTGAAAATTTCTTGCTTTTATAAAAATCATTAAAATTGAAGCTTTTCAATAAAAATAGTGTAATTACAATAATAAACACTTACCCACTCCGTCAATGCTCAATTTATTTTCATTGGTTGATTTATTTTCGCCAAATTTATCTAGTTTAAAATTTTCTTACTATTGTAAAAATCATTAAAGTTGTAGCATTTCAATAGACATAGTGCTATTATATTAATAAACAATTACTATTATAAAAATCATTAAAGTTGTCTCAACCCTAGTTTTTGCTACGCAAAATGGCAAGACAAAGTTCTTATAATGCCTGTATTTTTTACATTTAATTTTTGTTTATTATCTTTTTGTGTTGCCAGCTGTGATTTCTCGCGAAACTTTTATTATCGAATAAATAACAGCATTAAAAACAAAACACGATTATTTACAAAACGATTGAAAATAACATAAAATTAATAATTTACCAGAAGATTCGTTGAATTCGTATTCAATTTTTATTTTACCATTTTTTCCATTTTTCTAAAAAAAATAATAACGTGGTTACACAAAGCAAAATAAATGAACGTAAATAACTAGTTGAACTAAAATTAATGAAATCATAGTTAAATACATACATATATATATATAATATATAAATGCCAACATGTGACAACAAATAATTGGCAGGTGTGTGTATATAAAAGTAAAACAAATAAAAAACAAGATCATCAAATTTCTTTTTAATTAAGGGTTATATTATAATTATTAATAAGATGCTGGAAGGCAGTTTCGCCGCCGTTATATGCACCACCTCCCCGCCGCCGGGTGACGCGCCGCCAGCATCAAATGTAACGGAACTACTAACGGACGTGGTATAGAAATACAATGGCGGCTCTACAAACCATATGGAGAAGACACGTGCAAGATCTCATCAGAGATAACATCGAAAACGCTGTCATCGTCTGCGACCAAAGAACCACGAGAAGTCAGAAAGGAAACATCCGCATCGCAAGCAAAGCATCGTCTTTAAATCACCAAAGAGAGCGTACGGCATTCGTTCGTGAGAGCCCGCGCAGCGACCTCGTCAAGACCGCCAGTGGAGAAATCACCGCCGTCCGGAAGGCCGGCAAGCTGGTCAAAGGGTTTAAGATAATCATCATCATCATCACCAATCGATAAAACAGAAGAAGAAGTGAGTGCGGCGTCGGGGCAGTCAGAAATTGTATGTAGCTTTGTCTCAGATACACAAGGGTGAGGGTCATTACAATTATTCGCTTGTCCACAGATCCAACACATAAAGACATAAAACAATATGTATGTTGATATATACAACTAGAATTTTAGCATATCATTTACAAAAAAATCCTGCTTTATTTGAATTGCCAGAAGAAAAAGTCCTCACACTTTTTTTAGACAGCTACCCAGCTTTTCCAGGAATATTAGCGATAGTGATAGTTGTGCCAAGAAAAATTTTTGATCAAAAGAAGTCATGATATTTCTGTTACAGGAGAAGTTTTAAGCAGCGGTGGGTTTGGCAAGAAGATAGCTTGAGTGAAGTATGGAAGTTGAAATTTGTAAAGGTGAGGGTAACATGTCAAAGAAAAAAAAGGTGCGAAGGTTTTATAAGACGTCAAGGTTGAGGCAATCAGAAGAAATACATCAAGTTGATGCTTTGATTTGCAGTGAATCAGCAGGTGAAGAGTGTTTTGAAGAGTCTCAGATGCAAGAGAGTGAGGTGTTTGATGATGACACTTGTAGTGCGGAAGTACAGCAGGGTGTTCTGGGGTGTCGGCGCTGGATTTGCAGAGTGGTTATCAATTTCAAGCTATTCGAGACGAACAGGACTGAGGCTGGAGTAGTGTCAAATATTTTTGTAATTAATTTTTACTTTTTCTATACAAGAACATCTTCAAACACTGTGATGGATGAAATAGAAAAATTAGTGGATAAATTGAATTATTTCAAAGTTATTTAAGTGTTTTATTAAAATAGTTTTATTTACAGTAATAGAAATTCATTATTAGTTTAGTTAATTGTTCATTATCGTTCAAATAAATCAAATTCATTTTATAAAGCCTTAATACAATTTGAAATATCGTAACAATATTTATACTTGCGGAACGCCAACTTCTAACGAAAGTTTTATCTTTTCCTCTTCGCTCGAAGACTGTAAAGCCTGAATGCATGACTCACAACATGTCTTTCCTTCTAAACCTTTAAAATAAAAAAAATATTAAATGTATTGTGTATTTGTTGCTTTGTTTTTATACACTGCTTATTTCAAATTACCCAAAACCAAAATAGTGAGAACATAAACTGCAGCAAAAAGTTTAAGGAATGTCATGTTTGAAACCGATCGTGCGGAAACAGGAAAACAAAACGACTATCAAAGTAACTGCAAAGAAACATTGCTGTTCAATTTATACTGTTTTTGATTGACTTTTTAATAATTACTTGCAGCTGTTCAAAATTAAATACTTTCATCTGTCTACTGAATTATCGGACACATGTTGTGTCATTTCAAATAATTTAATTTGTTTGCTATATACATGTTGCGTTATTTCTAATAATAAAACTATTCTTGGTAACAAAAATAGTAATAATAATAATAATAATAATGTTTGACGATTTTTTAAGTGGCGTAAATCCTAATGGACCTCAAGGCCACTGAACAAAAATAGTAATAATAATAATAATAATAAAAATAATAATGTTTGACGATTTTTTAAGTGGCGTAAATCCTAATGGACCTCAAGGCCACTGAACAAATGCGCTTAAAGTTTTTTTCTGAAGCTTTCAACTGTCACTGCGGAAGTGACCACTGGAGGAAGACAGTTCCATAGTCTTGGGCCAGCGACCGCAGACGTTCGATCTCCGGCGCTCTTGAGTTTTCCTGCCGGCACGAGAAGTTGAGACGTTGATGACGATCGTAGTCTTCTCCGAGCCGGAATGTCCTGCACTCGCTGAATGCTCGATGCCAGGTATGTGGGAGCCATCCCGTTGAGGCACTTGAACGTCATGAGCGCCACCTTGAAGCTTATTCTGTCGTTGATCCGAAGCCAATGAAGTTTGCGTAGGACCGGAGAGATGTGTTCACGCCTGCGGGCTCCCGCAACGAGTCTAGCAGCTGCGTTGACGATAGATTGAAGACGTCGGGTGAGAGACGTTGGTAGACCGATTAGAGCTGAGTTGCAGTAATCGAGCCTAGAGAGAACTAGAGAGGTAGCAAGTGTCTTAAGAGCAGACACTGGAAGAGATGGTGCGACGGCCTTTATCTGTCGGAGCATCATGAAGCATGAGCGCGAGATATAGCCGACGCGAGTGTGCATGGTCAGGTCGGAGTCCAGAAAAACACAGAGGTTTTTGACTGTAGACTTCGGTGAGATCCACTCATTTCCAAGTCGGACGGGAGCTGTTGGACACCGGGAGCTGCGCCGTCGACTGGTGAACCAGATGACCTCTGATTTCTTTGGGTTTAATTGTAGGCGACTCGATTTCATCCACTGATAAATGTTGTCAACAAAAGTCGAGACCCGAGACGAAAGCTCAGCAGCCTGATCGAGATTGCTATGGCCATAAACTTGCGTGTCATCCGCATAAAAATGCGCCTGTAAACCATGACCGGCTATGATATAATAGAGGTCGGAGGTGTATAGTGAGAAGAGGGTTGGGCCGAGAACGGATCCTTGAGGAACGCCGCATTTCACAGGAGAGGAGGAAGACGATGAACAGCCGACCCTCACCTGACAGACCCTGCCGACCAGGTAAGACCGCAACCAGCCGAGCGCATAACCGTCCAAGCCAAAAGAAATGCGCAGCCTCTGAAGGAGTATTTCGTGGTCGACGGTGTCGAAGGCTGAAGAAAGGTCCAGAAGAGCAAGAAGTGTGCATTTTCCCTGGTCAGCGGCACCAAAGACATCCGAGAGAACTTTGAGCACAGCGGTTTCTGTCGAGTGGAATTGACGGTATGCTGATTGATTTATAGGGTAGAGATTCTTAGCATTGAGATATTTTGTAAGTCTGCTGAGAACTAGTCATTCCAGGAGCTTTGAAATTACAGTTAGATTTGATATGGGGCGATAGGAATTGGTATCGCCGCTATTGAGATTGGGCTTCTTGAGAATGGGCCTGATGTAAGATGACTTAAAAGATTGAGGCAACATACCATCAGAGAGAGATTTGTTGTATAGTTTGACCAGGAACGGTCCGATGATATGCGAAGCTTTTTTGAGAAGCCACGTAGGTATTGAGTCCAGAGAGCATTGTTTGTCTGGGAGTGAATTCATTATCTTAATGACTTCTTCCAGGTTGGTGGAGGCAAAGCCGCAAAGCGGTTCGCCGCTGTAGGACGTTGAATTTGGTGGAGGCCGACAATTGGCCGTGGAACCTCGCACGTTATCCAGCTTACCGATAAAGAACCGCTTCAATTTAAATGCACACTATTTTAATATTTTGCACACTATAAAATGCAAACTATAATTAATAAATGCAAACTATAATTAATAAATGCAAACTAGAATTAATAAATGCAAACTATAATTAATAAATGCAAACTATAACTAATAAATGCAAACTGTAATTAATAAATGCAAACTATAATTAATAAATGCAAACTGTAATTAATATTAAATAACTATAATTAATATTTGCTAACTATAATTAATATTTGCTAACTATAATTAATATTTGCGAACTATAATTAATCATTCTTTTATATTTTACTAAATACTTCTCTGCTGAATGGCTTAACTCAAATAAGAATTGGTTTGAAGGTGCCAACAAACTTACACCAAGCACAAACAATGCTCTCGAAGCATTTAACAGAGTTATGAAAGATGAAGATTCTTTGAGAGAAAGAGTTTCATTATCACGATTTACTGTTGGACTGATTGAATGGATTGAAAAATGGTCCCAAAATTATGAATCGAGAATTAAGGAATTCAAAGCTTTTTCAGAAATTGACTTGGAACTGTGGACTAGCTCTTACCAGTGGGCAAAGATGAAAAAGACCATAAAGCCAAAATCAACTGAGAGTGGAGTTGTGTACAACATTGCTGCAAAAGAATTGACAGAAAGCTCTAATGAAATTAACAACTGGGAGACTTTTGATGAGTTTAAAATCAATGCTTTTTGTTCTTGGACCAAAATTTTACCAAAAGATCAAAATGACTGGCTGAACGGAGAATGCAACTGCCCTGCATTCTTCAAAAAAATGTTTTGCAAACACATTGTTGGTCTAGCTATTCGACTGAAGCTGGCAGTCCCACCACCTGCAGCAAAAAACATCCCAATTGGAATCAAAAGAAAAAGAGGTCGCCCAGCCAAAGCAACAAAAGCACTATTGGTGCAATAGATTTTGAGGTTTTTTAAGCATTTCAATCTCATACACCAACATACCATGAAATCATTTGCTACAATCTTTAATTTCTTTAAAAAATAAATTTTCTATTTGAAATGCATACCGTAAAACATGTTTCCCAATTACATTGCTTTCAAAAAGTTATTTTATAGTGAGCAAAATACAGTATGCAAAAATTAAAGTTATAGTGTGCAAAATTTTTTTATAGTGTGCAAAATATAGTGTGGAAAAACTAAAATTATAGTGTGCAAAAACTTTTTTTTATAGTGTGCAAAAATTAGTGTGCACAAATTATTTTTATAGTATGCAAAAATTAATTTTGTAGTGTGCAAAATATAGTGTGCAAAAATTATTTTTATAGTATGCAAAAATTAATTTTGTAGTGTGCAAAAATTATTTTTATAGTGTGCAAAATTGAATTATATAGTTTGCAAAATTGAATTATATAGTTTGCAAAATTGAATTATATAGTTTGCAAAATTGAATTATTTAGTTTGCATTTAATTGTGACCCATAAAGAACTGTGCGAATTGAGTGGCATTTGGAGGAGCGTTAGGATTGACGTGACCTCTTGACATGACCGTGTTTAAAGAGGACCACAGCCTGCGGCTGGACGAGTGCTCTTTCTCGATCCTGTTTTTCCAAAAAGATGCACGTTTCATGCGGGAGAGCTTTCTATAAGCCGCTCGATGCCGCTTCCAGCAAGAAATGTCATCTGCAAGTGACGTTTTGAGAGCGATTCTTTCGAGGCGGCGAGTCTGTTTTTTGGCCTCGCGACATTCATCGTTGAACCACGGATCTGAGGTGCGAGGGCGAATACGAATTAGTCGTTTCGGTATTTGACCATCGAGAAGAGATGAGAGCACAGAGTCGTACATGGCTGCGGCTTCGTCGAGATCGTGAACGTCATTACTGACCAGTGGCGAAGTTTGGAGGTCATCCAAAAATTTCTGTAGACTGAAAACTCGCCAATGACGATATAGAGAAGTTTTGTAGACTGGAGGCGGTTTGGCCAGCGATGACTTCCAGCTGATCAACAGATGATCAGATAAGCCGGTGTCAAACGTTTTGATCGCAGGTGCAGTTGATGACGAGCGCGTAACAACAATATCGAGGATGCCTCCCTTGTTGTGTGTTGGCTGTTTGACGTGCTGAACAAATCCATGGTCTTCTAAGATGACCAGGAATGTTCTAGTGTGTGGGTCCTCAGGTCGATCGAGCCTGATGTTGATATCACCGGAGATAATAACGTCTTCATTGAAAATAGCTATTTCGTTGAGTAGCTCCGAGAATTCTTTGAAGAAAGCGTTCTTGATGGACCCGGTTCTGTATACGACCACCAGAGTACAGCTGAATGAGAGATAAGGCGCCCTGCCAGCAACATGCTCAAACGTCATCGGTGAGACACCAAGCTGCAATGGCTTCAGCAGGTACCCAGGTGATGTGATGATGGCGACGCCGTTCAAATGAACGTAATTTGTTTTCTTTAGAATTTTCTATTTTAATTGCCTTCATCTAAGGAGATTTTCTGCAGTGAAAAAAAATGCAACTCCAACTTCTTGGTTTTGAAATTAGCTAATATCAGTGGAATTTCTGTCCTTGTTCCTGTTTTAAAGTACTTTGAGACACTTTGAGAAAGTTGGAACTAAATTTTATTTATAGTTCTGAAAAGAATGTCGGGATGAATTAAAGCTAGATTTTTGGGTACTATCGGAGCCACATTATTGTTCTTAATGAATTCTCCCATTGTGTTTCTGAGTTTCAAATGGAAGGTTATCTTTTGGATGGGAAAAAAACTATTCTGTGTTGATGAATTGTCAATTATCGAAGTTATAATGAAAAACACCATTTGAAGAGAATATATGTGTTCAATTGAAACTTCCAAAAAAAATTAAGTTTTTTGACCATCTATCAGAGTCCGAATATCACCCCTAAAAATGACGAAATGTTTATCTATTGCTGCAGGAATTTGCTTCAATGAGTAGAGATCATCTGTTGTTGGGCAAATTCAATTTTCCAGATATTGACTGAAAATTATTATGTTGTTCAGGATTTGATTTAAAAATAGAAAAAAACGACAGATTTCGAATGCAGCATATAACAGAACCCACAAAAACAAGAAAAACACCGACCTCTCACATAATGGATTTGGTGGATGATTTCTGATAACAACATTTCAAACATAGGATAGTTTACTCACTTTGTTATTAGATTCAGTTTGAGTATGGAGTTCTTATAGAAAAAAAGGTGTCAACAAAACCATGTTATGATCTAGCAATAGCAAACTTTTAAGATTTGATTGGTGAACTAGCTGCGGGTTTGAATAAAATCGATGAATCCACAGATTTTTTAGAAGAACCATATTGGAGTTTTTTTCCGTGATGCTTTGAATTGGCTTACAGATAAACGTGTGTCATTAAAACGGAGAAGTAACAGAAAAGTTTTAAAATTACACTAGAATTGAATTTAAGTTTAGAAGCAAACATATAAGTCTGGTAAACATGATCAACTCCTTCAGTTTAGAAAAACTTGGGAGAATGTCGATAAAAATAGACGCCTTTACACGGAAGCCCAGGAAAGAGTTGCTGAATAATTTGGTTACAAAGACCAAAGGGATCAAATATGAGCTACAACAGAAAGTACTTATGTGCTTCCAACATAAAGTCATTTAAGTCTTAAAACAACAGATGTATTGGACTATAAACTATTATGATAAAAAAACACATAGCTAGGTAAGAAATGCTTTATGAATATACAAAATAAACACAACATCATAAAATTCCTGGAAACTGTCGTGCTATATTAAAAAACAGAGATGGAGTTCTACCACGTGGATTGACCTATCTACGTGTTTTTAATATTGAATAAAAAAATGGATGAAATGCAATATATTCAAGTTGAACACTTCTAAGATAGTGGTTTTTATTCCGGGATCATCAGGACATCTAATGAACAGCTCCTTTAACAAAATCAACATAGCTGTTAATACCACTTGTCTTGTCGACAAAGTTTGCAATATTGGAGTCATCTTAAATTTTATGAGGCAGAAGTTGGCTGCGCAGCTGGATCCCCGAACTATTGTGCAAAAAAAAGTTCGTGCATTGGGGTTGTGCTATAGATCGTTGGAAAGGTATTTAAAAAAGAAATATAATGATGTAAAAATAAATTTAATATTGCAAAAAATAAAAAAGTTATAGGCGAAAAACCGTCGCCGTCCCTATGTAAATGTATGGAGACGATTGTTCATACCCTGATCTATATTTTGCTTCATAACTTTTTTATTTGTTGGACTATTTTCCAAAAATTAGTTTCTATGTTTAGCTAATATATTTGTCTTTCTAATGCATTACGTTAGAACCCCAATGCAGTCGAAAATTTTAATCTACATGGCTCCAAACGCAAGTGAAAAATCGTCCCTATGTAAATGTATGGAGACGATTTTTCACTTGCGTTTGGAGCCATGTAGATTAATATTTTCGACTGCATTGGGGTTCTAGTTTAATGCATTAGAAAGACAAATATATTAGCTAAACATAGAAACTAATTTTTAAAAAATAGTCCAACAAATAAAAAAGTTATGAAGCAAAATATAGATCAGGGTATGAACAATCGTCTCCATACATTTACATAGGGACGGCGACGGTTTTTCGCCTATAACATTTTTTATTTTTTGCAATATTAAATTTATTTTACACCATTATATTTCTTTTTTAAATACCTTTCCAACGATCTATAGCACAACCCCAATGCACGAACTTTTTTTTGCACCATAGTTCGGGGATCCAGCTGCGCAGCCAACTTCTCCCTCGTTTAAATTTTTCACTGACTTCCAGCAAACAAATAACGAACTTGGTCAAAACCAGATATTAACATCTGCGATGGATGAGGTCAATTCAGAAATCCTTCACTGGACCGCGTTTTCATCCTGTTTAGACTTGATTTTTGCAACGGTTTATTTATTTAGCTCAGTCCACATCTATTATTGAAACAAGTCGATATGGCCAGACGATTTTCGGCCGAGATCATTTAAAATCGCTTGTCTGGCTTCTTAGAATTATTTACTGCAATAGAAAAAATAACGAGCCAATTTGTGCCAAAACAATCCATTTTGAGCCAAAATTGTATTATAGATATCCCTATAATCTTTTTTTTAAAAACACGACAATGCAATCAGAGTAATTCTAAGAACAAAAGTAAACAGAAAAAACTAAAACTAAAACCTCAGCTCATTTTGTTTTTTATTAATAAAATAAAATAATAAAAATATAAAGTAAACCTTACGTTTTAATTATTAACTAATAAATGAAGAGAGATTGTTGAGGTGTAGGCTGACGACCCTTGAGAGAAGGAGAATAAGAGGAGACTTAATACTAGTATATAATATATTGAATAATGGTCTTAATCTTGATCCAGACAAGTTCTTTACTAGAGTTTCCAACAGAAATACAAGAGGTCATCCGATGAAGCTTTACAAAGGCAGGACAGGACCTTTGAAGCGGACGTTTTTCAGCGCAAGAATCATCAACGAGTGGAACAAACTAAAAGAAGATGTTGCAAATGCTCAGACTTTGAATGAATTAAAATCGAAACTTTCGTTATGTAACTTTTAGTTTTTAAAAAAGTAGTGAATATTATACAGTCATTTTTGATTCCTTATTCACTATAATAAAGTTATGTTATATGTTATGTTAAATACGCTTTACTAATCGATTTGCCGAAACATGAGTGCCTGTCGCGACTACATTTCATAAGACAAATTTGAATTTAAAGAATACAAAAACTAACCCATAAAAACAAAGTTTTTATTATAAATCCTTTATATACGATCCTAGATTTTTATTTTTAAGCCCAGAGCCAAATTCAAAAATTAAATTCAAATTCAAAAATATGGACCCTTTTGACGGGGGCCGTTTTGACGGGGACCGTTTTGACGGGGACCGTTTTGACGGGGGCAGTTTTGACGGGGGCAGTTTTGACGGGGACCGTTTTGACGGGGACCGTTTTGACTGAAATTTTGATAGATTCAATTGTCTCGCAGCCCAAGTCGATGTGCCAAATTTCAGCTCGATCGGATAACGGGAAGTGAGTTAATTTTGAGACTCAAAGTTTGTGACTGGAAGACAGACAATCAAAAATAATATAAAGGATTTGACGTTTTGACGGGGACCGTTTTGACGGGGGCAGTTTTGACGGGGACCGTTTTGACGGGGACCGTTTTGACTGAAATTTTGATAGATTCAATTGTCTCGCAGCCCAAGTCGATGTGCCAAATTTCAGCTCGATCGGATAACGGGAAGTGAGTTAATTTTGAGACTCAAAGTTTGTGACTGGAAGACAGACAATCGAAAATAATATAAAGGATTTAAAAATACGTTTTGTTCTAGACATTCATTGCATGAGTTTGTTTTCATTTTCACAATTGGTTTTTTCTGATGAAATTAATAAAATTTTAAAACTCAAAGATATAACCTACATTTGTATATTTAAGTCATAAATATCATTTTTATTTATTTAACTGTATACCGGAAATTGAAAATACTCCAAAATGTAAAATAACAAAATCACTGACCGATCTCAATTTTCGAAACTTTTAATTATGAAACCAATTTTAATTTTGTTTGAATTTAGAAAAAAACAAAAACTGATTTTTTTCCAAAGCTGTGTAAAAAATTTCTTTAAAAAACAAGTCCCTACATCCCGTATACTAGCACACAAGTAGTCACATGTGTCGAAGACGTTTGGTGCAATTTTGTACAATTGCATGTAAATAACATAGAAAATGAGTTTAAATCAATGAAACATTTAGTGCACTGAGATTTGTAATTAAATTAAATGTAAAAAACTTTCAATTTTTAATTTAAGTTTTAATTTAAATTTTTTTTATATTTTCACAAAAAATCGATGTGACTTGTTAAAAGATTACCAATCCCATTTCTAAGGTTTTACAAAGCAATTGTTTCAATGTCTTTTTCAAATAATTTAAGTCACACATGGTCAATTGCTTACGTTTCTAAGGTTTGGTACTGAGTAGTTAATTTGTTCATCTTGTCAAAGCAGAATAAAAACAATCAAATATTAACATTTTTTTATATACTTGCTTTATTTAAGAATGTTCAAAACAGTATTTTAATTTTAATCAATATTGTGATAATTGCAACAAAAAACAGCCAAACACCGTGAAGAAATGTGAAATTGTTCACTAAAAGTAAAACAAAATTAATCAACCAATTCTAAAACCTAATTAGTTTTTTACTGCTGCTAAATAAGCAACTTGTTAAGAAACCGTTTTTTATCATTTTTTACATGAATTTATACTCATTGTGACTATATTTATTATGTTATCATCTGTATTTATTTCAACGGCCATACTATCAGCGTCGACAGGAACATTGCCATCGAGGTAGTCAACCTGAAATTTAAAACAATAATATAAAAAATATGATAACTTTTTCTGTTAGCTCTAATGCTCTAATGCTTTTTTAACAACAGAAAATCTTGATTAAAAATCTTTTCTGCATTTTTCAATGCATTTTTCAATGTCAAAACGTAATTGTTAAGGTTTTTGGAAACACTTATATTTTTGGCTCCAGTTTGCACAAATATGCTTAAAAATATGCGTAACTCCCTTAAGCAAGGAGTTCACTCGCATTGCTAAAGGGATAGGCGCCTATAAATGGCTGCCTCTGCAAAGAACCTTTTTTTGTGGCCTAGAAGTCTAACGACTAACGCCACATTAAACATTGTCAAACAAAAAAAATAAGTATTGCATGTTTGAAGACTTCATAAAAACTACTCAATCAATCAGTCTATTTTTATTTGCTTCAACAAGATAGTGATGAGTTTTGAACACCAGCCTCTTGTTTGTTTTTTATCATGCCGTGGAAATAATTAAAAAAAAACATCTTCACCCCTACCTAGTTACCTACCTTACCTATATAATGAAAATAGTTTTCAGTTTAAGTTAACTCCGCCTCGCTAATTGCGAGCCAGTCCCAAGCCTGGATAAAGGAGGAGGGACAGTTAAAAAGAACAAATTTTGATCCACGACAGGAAGTATTTACGTGCTTCCTACATACAGCTATTTTAGTCTTAAAACACTTGGTGTAAAGGACTATAAACGATTATAAAAAAAAACAGTTTAAGTTTTCATTAACTAGAGTAAAAATTTGAATTAGCAGCACTCATTAACGTTGTTGTGTTAAGAAATTGAAATCTTCTTACCGCTGTGTTAAGAGTAAATGCTTGTGGACCATAAGTAAACACACTTGCAGAGTTCCGTTTCAAAGTTATTTTTATTGTGTTTCCGGAGTCTAAGGACATTATGATATTTGTTATCGTTCTACCTCCCGAACCTGGAAAAGTGAAGACGAAAGAGGCATCTCCGTTTCCATTTGGCGCGAGTTGAAAAGGTAGAGATTTATAAGTAGAAGATGGATCTTTAACCAAATCCTCAAGCACACAAGCAGCTGTTGAAAAAATTATAAGAAAGTCTTACTCGAAAGTTTCATAAGAAACAATGTGTTAAAGTTATGATTTTAATAATAATAATGAGCCAATTTAAAAAAATTATTTATTTGTTTAATTTGAAGAACGTAAAAATATTTGATTAACTTATTTTACTTTATGTTCAGAAACATGTTTAATTGCATGATATAAATAAAGGTGCAATGAAGAAATTGTTATCACTTGTCACAACAGCATCTGGTAATGTAGTAGCCACTGTCAGCTTAGTGATCGGTTTTGTTGCCCCCTTTGTAGTTACTGCTGCATCTGCTGATAGTTCTGCTGTTGTATCAGATGTTGAGCTAACCTTTGTCCTGACTATTGGATTAGAGAAAGCAACTTTTGTTTTTGATATAATAGTAAACAAATAAGTCGATTTAGCTGAGTTTTATGGTGAAATTTAATTTGTTAAAATTCTTTTCAAAATGAATAAGCAGCTTCATTTTAAGCAAGATAATTTTATTTTCAGCTTAATTGAAAAAAACAATTTATTAAGATAATTTAGCAGTTGTTTTTTAATGAATCGTTTGATTTATAACAAAGAATATCCATTGTCCATATTTATGAAATAAATTTTTTTATTATCCTGCTAAATGAAAACAAAATAAGTTATCAATTGTAAATATATACATTTTTAAATCCTTACAAATATACATTTTTTTTCAAAAATAAAAAGCAAATGTTTAAGACAATCTGGAGATTTATTAGTTTTACTAGATTTTCTTTTAAATAAAAACTTTAGCTTAAAACTTTAACTTAAAAAGGTTTTTAGGACTTATTAACAAGCATATATTTAGATTATTATACTTTAACCTATCAAAACTTTCAAAAATATTTATAAATATGTTTTTATTTTTATATTTTAATTTGTCAGTTATTTTACAACATTAAATAATTTATGAAAAACAATATATAAGTTAAGTCAAAAAAATTTTCTATCTTAAATTTTTAATTCAATCATAATTTTCTATGAACTCATGCTTTTCCAATTTTTTTTCAAACATAAAAAATAAACTCTTATTATTGTATAGTTTTGCAAAGCTTTTAACTGAAAAACTCAGAGACAAAGTAATTTATAAAATCAATGAAAATGAACAAAACGTTACCTACCGCAATCACAGAATCCATAGCCAAAATTTAAAGATTGGCTAAAACAAAAAAAATATTTGAAAAAAAAATCATAATAATAAATCAGTTATTTAAAACTAATATTATATTTATATGCAGACAGATATGTAGATATCATAATCTAAAAAAAACAATATCCTCACGGAATATCAACGTTCAAAAAATCTTCAATTGGTTCTCCATTGCTGTCACAGTTTTTTAAATTTGAAGAGCATTTCTTTGGATTTTTTGAACCTTTAATTGTTCAAAACATATATTTTAATATAATTTATTTATAAATCATATGTTTTATTTTTTGTGTTGTTTTAATATTTATAAACCTCGTCTTTCAACAATTGTCTTATACTATGACGCAATTATTATTATACTATTAAGCTAATAAGTAGCTTTAAGAAAGAATATCTTGATATAACTACTGGATCCGCAACCTACTCTAGTAGGCCGAATTGGCCCAGTCCGGTTCGGCCTGCCTATTTTGGACCCCCTTCCGGCCCGTTTTAGAGGTTTAAAATGTGTGTATATTTTGCTAAAAATCTCGGCCCGGCCCTACCCGTGCAGTACTCCAATATCAAGATATTCTTGATGACCTCCGGCTACTCAACCGACATAGAGGTGGCCCGGCACAGATGCTAGCTCTGTCCCGTCTGATTGCCGGAACAATACCAGCTCCGGTCCGAATGGTTTGTGCTATCTGGGTATTCACGGCGTAGGTACAATTTATGTACATACCCCGTGAATAGCTATGCAATAAAAAAATATTATTACTGTTTTAATCGCAGAAACCAAAAACGTAACCATCATTCAGATTTTTTCCCTTTTTATTAACAATATTTTTTTAAACCTTAACGATTGAATATCGATAAAAAATTTAGAGTTTTACATATATATTTATATGTTATTTATAAAAAAAAAAACTAACATCAAAGCCTGTCGGACGACAGGCCTGAAAATAAAAAATAATTATATTATCAACTACAAAATAACAACCTCCAAGTAAATAATCATATTGAACTACAAATATTACAGACAAACAGTTAGTCAATTATATAGTGGATTAAATTATCAACTTTGTCAATTTAAAATGTTTGTAAAATTTATTGTTTAAATATTTTAATACTTCTGCATTGTATTTGTGCCAATTATTTTCATACCAAAACAATACTTGAAATAACAGATGCTCCAAAACATAAAATTGCTTAATTTTATAAATTAAGCATAAAATCTGTCTTAAATTCAAGATTTTTAGTTAGGTTGTGTTTAGTATGTTCATAAACATAAATCACTTGCACTAGCGGGAAATATTCATGAAAATCTGTTTCGTATCGTATCGTCGCAAAATCGATGATTTTTAAAAAATTGTACATCATAAAAATACATTTTTTTAAAAACAACGTTTTTTTACGCCCTAAAAAATATACAACAATATTCCCATAATTCATATATAACGAAACAAGTTGCGGGCGCATTAATTTTTTATAATTATTTGTTTTACTAAAGTTTTGATGTTGTAGCCTATATGCGCTCGCAACGTTTTTCGTTGTATTTGAATTATAGGAATATTATTTTATACTTTTTGGGGCGCAATAAAAACTTTGTTTTTTACAAAATGTATTTTCAGGATGAACAAATTTAGAGTTTTACATATAGATATATTTATGTTATTTATAAAAAAAACTAGCATCGACCCCTGTCGGAAACAGGCTCAAAAATTAAAAATAATTATATTATCAACTACAAAATAAATAATTATATAGAATTACAGACAAACAGTTAGCCAATTCTATAGTGGATTAAATTAGCAACTTTGTCAATTTAAAATGTTTGTAAAATTTATTGTTTAAATATTTTAATACTTCTGCATTGTATTTGTGCCAATTATTTTCAAACCAAAACAATACTTGAAATAACAGATGCTCCAAAAAATAAAATTGCAACAAAGCCAAGAAGTTTCATTTTTAAAGTATTTTTTCTTCACCAGACCAGCTTGCAACGGACTTTAAATAAGTATAATACTCTGTTTTAAATTCAAGATTTTTAGTTAGGTTGTGTAGGTATAAATAGGTTTATAAACTTAAATCACTTGCACTAGCGGAAAATACTCATGAAAATCTGTTTCGTATCGTATCGTCGTTTAATCGATTATTTAAAAAAATATTGTCAAGTGTAGTTCACTCAAATTGTCAAGTGTAGTTTACTCGGTGCGCTGATCATTGGTTGTGTAAACACGTTTCAGTGTTTTAGTTAATTATCAAAAATTGACAACAACTTTAATTTATAAGACAATTTAAAGAACAAAATTTCAATGGCATTTTGTTTTTTTTTTAATTCTTTCAATTCTTGCTGAGAAAAATTTTTGTTTTTTTTATTTCTAAAACTCCTAAATTAAAATAGAAACAAAGTTTGTTTTTTTAACATTTTTTTACGACGCAAACTGCTTGAACAACTTTTTATAATCAGTTTAGCACATCTTTTAAAATAACATTTCATTTCAAAACTCGTCTGAAACGTGTCTAAATATTATTATTTTTTACTTTTCATGATTCAGTTAATAAATAGTTTAATAATTATTATATAGTTAACAAACAAAATTGTTCAATATATTTTGATGTTTTTCAACAATTCCTAAATGTTGCTGTAGAGAATATACTGATTTAATTAAAAAATGGTCAAGATAATTGTAGCCAGGTTATTTCAGTTTGCAGTATCTGAAAAAGTACATCGATTCTAGGACTGTTCATCAAAAGACAATTCATCACTGGACTGTCTATCAAGGACTATTCATCAAGGGATTATTCATGAAAAGACTATTCATCAAAGGACTATTCATCAAGAGGACGGTTCGTCGTAAGGACTGTTCATCTAATGTATGCTCATCTAATGTATGTTCATCAAGCGGACTATTCATCAAAAAGTTAATAAAATTGTTTAAAATGTAAGGTAATTTATATCAAATTTACAGTGCTACTGTGCTTGCATCTAAATACTGTATACTTCATAATAGGATAGTATTATGGTTTTCTATGGAGTCTAGATACAAACAGTAAAAAACATATTACAAAAAAATACAAAAAAAGAAAAAAATGTAATGTACGATCTAAAATATACTATTCAGTTTCTATGTCTAAAATGTCCAAAAAATGATATAAAATGTTGCCGGTTATTGCATGAGTTATAGTTTGTAGCTGTATACACAAAAATGCTGGTTATAACCTAAATGTGAGGCAAATGTGCAATAGCACGTAGATATGTCAAAAAGGCTGCACTTCTGTATCCATTTACTGCACGCTGAACTTTTCTGACCAACTCACGATATATCTTGACATAGACTTCCTCTATTTTAGCGACACCTTGCAAGAAAGCTGCCTTCTGCTTTCGGCTGCCATTCTGAAGTCTTTGATCAACAACTACAAAGTAGGATGATCACACATGAAAAGAGATTGTATTCCATTATGCCATTTCTCGACGATATTCGTAGTACGAGCAATGCCGTCGCAAGCAGATTTGTATTGGTTTCACATTAGTATGGGAAATGTAGCAGGACCATAACTGATACGCCTGTCCCCGTAGTCGTCTTCCTCTGATATATGTATGATCAAAATATGACAGTAGCTCATTCATCTTTTCATGCTCGGGCATGGATTCTGCCAAAAGATTGAGTACCTCCATCACGTTAGCCACTGGAATATGTGCCAGAGCCGATAAACACCTTACGCTAACACGTATTGCATCGTTGCTTTCATATTCGGTTTTCATACCTATCCCGTTGACTTTTTGAAGAACACTTTGGTTGAGATGGAAGTAACATACGTTTACAGAGGCTTCTGGATATCCAGCAGAAAATGCCTCCATCGCAGCTGATTCAAAATCGACCATGATCAATAAGACGGTTATATGTGACTCTAGATTTGTTGGCCACCAAGCAATATAATGCCGCTGGGTTGACACCGTTGATGAACTGGAAGTGAATGGTGTAAAGCGGGAAATTGATGGCTGGACCACCTTGAGTGTCCCATCGGCGAGCCAAATGTCGGATCTCGTTATGCCATCCAGAAGAACGTTGTCACCCAAAATGAGTAGCCGATCTTCTCCAGGACCCGAATCAAACAGTTGTAGATAAATCTCGTCGGAAATTCAAAGTTGAGATCAGTCGGTGATGGCAGAAAAATTTGAAAATTGTTATCAGATGACAAGACTTTTTGACGATGACGACGAAGAATACGATTCAGAGAAGTGCGTTCAAGTAATGCCATCAACACGTCTGGATCAAGACCGGCCATCACAGCACCTGAAGAAGAACTTGGCGTGGCGACCGTTTCCGTAATTCTCGTCTTCATCTCCCCAACTGCTTTGCGAGAAAGAGCCGTTGCGACATTGCCATTATGAGTGTGATCTGGAGACTGTTCGTGTTCTCCATTGATTACATTATAATCTGTCATCATTTTCGCCTTGCAGTTAAAAACTTGATGCTTGCTACAGCGCCACTCCGTCTGTCCTTTAGAATTTTCACGAATTCTCCAATATTCATAATTGAAACGAATAAGTGTCTTCATACCGCGCTTTGTAATTCCATACATGAGTGTTGCCATCACTACTTTTTTAAATTATTGATATGTTTAAAATTTATTACAAACTTTAAAATAAATAATCATGAATTTATTTTTATCAAAGATAAAGAACTGTCTTTTAAAAATACATCGAATAATTTTCCACTGAAAATGTCTTAAGTAAATATTGATAAAGGATGTTGCAGTAGGAGTGGCTTCAAAATTAAATATTTGATGAATATTCCTCTTGATGAATAGACATTAGATGAGCAGTCCTTATGATGAACCGTCCTCTTGATGAAAAGTCCTTAGATGAATAGTCCTTGATGAAGCGTCCCTTGACAAATAGTCCTTGATGAAACGTCCCTTGACAAATAGTCCTTTGATGAAGAGTCCGCATACCAGTACATCATCAAAACATTGTTCGATAAAACATGCTCATGATTTGTAAACTTGTAAACATGTCACTATACTTGCATACAAGTCACTATACTTGCATACAAGTCACAATACTTGCATACATGTCACTATACTTGCATACATGTCACTATACTTGCATACAAGTCACTATACTTGCATACATGTCACAATACTTGCATACATGTCACTATACTTGCAAACATGTCACTATACTTGCATACAAGTCACTATACTTGCATACATGTCACTATACTTGCATACAAATCACTATACTTGCATACATGTCACTATACTTGCATACAAGTCACTATACTTGCATACATGTCTCTATACTTGCATACATGTCACAATACTTGCATACATGTCACTTCCAAAAGTACTTTCACTTTGGAATAAACGAAAATGTTTTAATATTGGAATTGAAAAGTAACGGTTACTACATTACACGTGATTAACCAATCAATAAATTTGAATATTCATGGAAACCACCTACAAAACTCGGCGGCGCTCTGTTTTTACTACAAAGCCACAGAAAAACGAGTTTACCCGGCAGTATTCTGTTAACACGGAGTACTAAGCAGTGAGTGGAAATGCAACCGTCAGCTATTCGCATTCAAATCTGACGTTCTATTTTTTTGGCTATCCTAACACCTTTTAACTTTCAATAGCGTCCTTATGACATTATTGCTCGTGCGGCTCAACTCCCACTAGTTATTCCTCCTTGCTACACCTGTGTTGATTGAAAGCTGCTTTGAGGATATAAAAACACATGTGGCATTTTAATGGTAAGAATACAGTTACTGAAACGCGCACCAATAAACAAAAACTAGTGAGCAAAAGGGGTATATCCTTCAATACCACAAACCACTGTCGATTCCCCTTTAGTTCCAATAAAAAAGTTATGGTATAATTCATTCTCATCAAACTTGAACAAACTTACAATTTGTAAATTAAATATAAATCTTTTCTATTATTATGGTGTGCTAAGCAGATGCTTGAGTGTTCTATCCCATAAAGTTGCCATCCCTCGTTTAGGGATCAAAACTTGGGAGGTCCGTTACATAAAGGTAAAGGTAAAGGTAAAGGTCATATCATTAGGGTGTCAATTTGTGAAATACACCACAGTAGCGCCGGGAACAGCTCGTGCATGTGGGAACACACAATCTTACCTGCCATCCGCACATGTATCCGAAATCTGCATGTGCCGAACCCTATTACTCCCAGTCGCGAAACTAGTACATACCTGCGCAAATCTCAAAATAAGTACCTGTTTTTGTTCTGCTTAAGAATATAGCACTTATTCAAAGGCTTGCACACATAAATTGTTCAAACCAATATTTCTTGCCACTGGTCAACATTATTTCTTTTAAATCACCTCAAACTAAATTAATGATTTTCTGAAATCTTGCAGGCCTCTTGTTGTAGTCAGACAGAGTGAATAATAAATTTAACACATCTTTTGAATTTTCTTGTGGTGAAAAGATGATTGAAAAAATCAAGTATATTTAGTTTAAATTAAATACCAATTGGGTTTCACTTTGTACGAGTTAGAATATAAATCCTTTGAAATGATAATTTTTTGAAAACATTTACAGAAAAACAAAATTCTATATTTAAACTCATTTGTCTTAAATTTTCATGTCCATTCCAGAAATATTTCTTCATTATCTACAAACAACACATATTTTTCTGTTGGATACATGTTCACCAGACTAGACAGCCCAAGCCAAAAAAATATACACCATTTTAAACTATTTTAAATATTTTTTTTAATTCAAATCAGTTTTAGAGTTATTCGTCCAATATTGGTCCTGGAAAATATCGGTCAAGTGCGTATACATATTTTAAATAAATCTCTTTTCCACATCTGAAAAATAAAAAACAAAACAAGCTTACTAATTTATTTCGGTGACAAAAATAAATTTGAACGATAATTAATAATCTTATCCATTATGTGACTTTATCTAACTCGATGACGCAGCTCTAATGACGTACACCACATATATATTTACCACACTTACGCTGCTCTCATATTATACCATACATGATATTATGTTTTTCTCCATACTCACTCCATTGCAATTTTGTCCTTCTGGAATTGCTGAGTGCCCTGACTGGGCGCGTGGGGAAGATGAATGATAAAGTCATGCGGCAGAACATAGAAGTCGTATTTATGCCTGTATATGGATCGGATGTATGCTATCTTGTCTACCATTCTCTCCAGAAGGTTTTCATTAAACGTGACTTTTATACTTCTGGGTACAATCACGTATGGCTCATAGTTTCCTTTGAAATCTATCTGGAATATTGTTACTAAAGTAGCAAGCATTTACAATTTATAAATTATATTATATATAAAATTTGAAAACATTTTTTCAAGAGCTACCTACTTTTTTTAATGTTTCGCCAGGCTTTATATATAAATATATTCTTTTGTTTGTTGATTATAAGCTTTGTTTAATACAAAGTTTTATACATCATTTACAACTAAAGAAGATTAATAAACTTCAAATAGAATTTCAATTTCAATTTTTATAAAATAATAACTTAAATTTAAAAACGAAAAATTTTTACCAACTCACTTTGTAAGACATTGTAGAGTTTTTCCATTTGGTATAATTTGTTGGCCTATGGCCTCGAGGCCAAAATTTTTGTCTAAAAATGAATCAGATTAAATCAATTATTAACTCATGCTATCCCAACCATGTTCTACTACAAAATTATTTTTAGATTAGTTTTTCATAATTTAGTGATTTTATTTTATTTTAAAACCTTAACATATATATATATATATATATATATATATATATATATATATATATATATATATATATATATATATATATATATATATATATATATATATATATATATATATATATATATATATATATATATATATATATATATATATATATATATATATATATATATATATATATATATATATATATTCCTGCAAGCAAGTTTCATTGAACTTTGTAGCCCATTTTGCATTCAACAGTTTCTTATATAAACCTTGCAAAACAGCAATATCTTTCCTTTCTGAAACTACACCAAACAACGTTTTAAAATCTTTATTTTTCCAGCCGACTGGCCAGTTTCGGTTAATTTAACCATCTTCAGAGCTTCATTTTAAACTTTATAATAATAAAGCGGTATATATTAAAATCGAAAAGAACACTTTCTTAAACTTATGATAATAAAGTTAATTAAACAGCAGTTAGTTTGTTTTCAATATGCAGAGTTAGATTTAAAATCAATAAAAGTAGCCGAGTATTAATAAACACGCTTTCAGTGAATAAACAAGTGTCGATGCGTTCAGCCATATATATATATATATATATATATATATATATATATATATATATATATATATATATATATATATATATATATATATATATATATATATATATATATATATATATATATATATATATATGTATATATATATATATATATAATTGCATCTCTTTGTTTTCCATTATATCTTTTAAAATAATTAAAAAAAAATATTCTAAATAGCCTACAATCTATCCTCATGTACACAAAGAATTTCATAAAAATCGGTTCAGCCATTTCGGAGGAGTTTGAAGTTAAACACTATGACACGAAATTTAGATATATATATATAAATATTACGATCTTTAATATATAGGTATATATATATATATATATATATATATATATATAACACATTATCCGTGCATGGTTTCAGCTGTTGCTTACAATTATATATATATATATATATATATATATATATATATATATATATATATATATATATATATATATATGTGTGTGTGTGTGTGTGTGTGTGTGTGTGTGTGTGTGTGTGTGTGTGTGTGTGTGTGTGTGTGTGTGTGTATATATATATATATATATACCTATATAATTAAAATCGTTATTACAGAAAATAGCAGAATAGCAAACTTGAATTCAAAAACAAGTTTCTCTTCCGATAGTTTCAATAGTTGTTCTTTGTTTGAAGGGAAGTTGTCACCAAGATCGATAAATGTTTCAAAAGCTGGAACAACCCAAACCTGCGTGGCAGTCAATAGGTATATTTTATAAGTCACACACAGAAGTGATTAAATTCTTAACTATAAAATTTTTAAAATACATTTAATTCTAATAATAAAAAAGATTATGAATCTCCAATTATTAAATTATAAATGTAAAAATTCCCAAATGACATGTTACATTTATAGAAACCTTTATTTCACTGTTCAATCTAAGATAGAAATGAAAAATCAACACAATGAACAAGATGCTTTCTTCAACCAAATCACATTATCCGTCCATGGTTTCAGCTGTTGCTTACAATTACCATGAGTCATGCAAACTTTTTTTATCACGCTTCTATTCGCTTCACCTGATGTTTTTTGTATGTTTGTATGTTTAGTAAGAATCTTGTAAACGACATTTTGACAACTTCACATTGATCTTTTAACTACAAATGTTGTACACAAACATAACTTTTGACGACAATACACAAATCTAGAGGCGTCATTTTGGTGGGGGTGGCAGGAGGCCCCCAATGATTTTTCAAAAATCTTGCAATCGATTTCTCTAGCATTTCCCATTGATTTTTCAAAAATACTTTTAAAAAAATAGAAATGAAGGAAGCTTTAGAAACTTTTTAAAATAAAGATAATACACAATTTCAGAGGCGACGGTTGAGAAAAATAGGGGCCCCCAAGATTTTTCCAGCGCAGCGGTCAGTAGGGTCAGCTTCTTCAAAAACAACTAAAAAAAAAGATAAAGAAAAAAAATTAGCTTGAATTTACCTGATTTTGATCATTTTTATTCACACTCCGCAAAGTTAGTTTCAGATGTGAAATGACATTCTCGTAAAGACTTGGATGCGGCACTAAATCAACGTCAACGTAAAAGTAATGAGATGTCAGGCAGTTGTTTAAAAGGACGTTTCGAAGGTAGTTGATTGGCACGTTGTACTGTAATTAAATAAGTATTATGTAACAATGTCTGCTTATAAGAAACTGTAACATAATGTTTTACAATTATATTGTTTCATGATTATATTTGTAATTCATCTAAACTGAGAGTTTTTTCTCATTACCAACCAGCCGTTTATAAACGAGGTGTATGGCGATCCTGTCAAGAACGTCCATTTTATTTAAAACTTCAGAGTTTTTGAAAATCTGAGGTAGTTGATGGGTGACCTCATAGTCGGTGATGTAGAAAACTACAGCGGCAGGTCCTGTCCAATGAAGTAGCATCTTTTCAAGAGATGAAATTCTATTCAGCGTTAAGGTCGTCAAAAGAGTCACATCAGGATGAGCCGATTGTTTTGTCTGTGTAGAAAATTGTTTTCTGTATGCAACTCCTACGATTGAAATAAATAATTATCTATATTACAGTGCTGAATGACTGAAACAATCAAGACACGTAGTTGACGCTTGTGGCATAGCGGTAAAGCATTGGATGTAGACGTGGGAGTTGGTGGGTGGAATCCTGCTGGTGTCACCAGCGTCTGCATGGCGTTCATGTTGACTCCTTTAAATGGTTACTCTGTAAAGTTTGATACGTGATTCGTGGTTCAGAAGTCTAAGGACTAGAGCCACGTTAAATAAGACAAACTTTAGTATAAAACTAGACAAGCCTGTTGTCCTACACAACTTCTAATATTAAAAAAATTTCACTAAAAAGCAGGCAATTGTCTAAATTTTGACTATCTATAGCAAAATTAAATAATTAAAAAATTCTTAGCCGAAACAATATTTAATCAAGAAAAAATATTTTTTACATTAACTATTGTTTTGTAGTAGATTCCACTGTGAAAGAACAAATGTGTTCGTTTCTTCAAGTAAGCTATCCGTAAAAATTCAGCGCATATTCCAATAAGATCAGTTTCGTCCGACATTGAAAATAACGAACTGGCATGTACTAATGGTTTTCTCGAAAACATGGACATGTTTTTATAAACAGACTCATTGACGTCAACAATTGAATTTGTTAAATTTTCAGGCTTATATTTCCAAATTTTCATCATTGGTTCCATAGCAGATATTATTGTGATGGACTCTTTTATAGACAAACTGAATTTATCATTGGAGCTGGTGGCATTGTTTAAGAAACTATTTTTTTCAGCAACAAATACGTTTTCAGGTTTCAAAGTTCTATAAAATGCAAAACATCTGCTGGATTTGTCGTTTTTGGATAAGCTGCTTATGGATAAAAGTTCACAAGGAAGTTCGTCCATCCAAAGAAAAAATGTGATTGGCTTAAAAATTAAACATTTTAATTTTAAAATAACTTTTAAAAATACAGAGTTTTTTAATTATTGAAATAAAACCAGCCACTCACATTCAATACTGTTTCAATGCCAAGGTTAACAGTTTTCTTGAGATTCATGTACATCATTGAAGGAGTAATATTGCACTCAACCTAGTAGAAATAAATTTTACTTGAAAAAAAATAAAGTGTTTAAAACTTATAGCAAAGGATTTGGATTATGATGATAATAATAGGATTCTTATTTAGTTTTGTTATATTTTGTCACAAAAATGAACGACAACATTTTACAAACCTCTTGTGAGATATCACAATCTGTGTTATCGACAAGAAACAGCTTGGAAAGTGACATATAATAAGCAGCTCTCTGTATCCAGTCTTTAACGTCACGAAGAAATACAACTTTTGAATCCATGTATACCACCTGAAATATAAATCATATGTTAAAAACAATTATTTATGTTATCTCTACATGCAATTTGATTGTCCCTGAGTAACGTTGAAAACGCTACTAGTTTTAAATAAATTGAATATGATTACTTTGCAAATTTTCTAATTCAGATGAAGGCAATACTACAACTGCACACATTTTAACTTTAGCATGGCTATGCCAAATGATAGATTTATTATTATTAAACTCTTATTGTGTGTTGACTTCAATATAACTTACCTCGGCTACAAACGACGGAAGATGTCTTGAAAGATTTATCACCAAGATCACGCGCTTGGTTAATATCTGAAAATATTTCAAATATTAAACAAGCATTTTTCTATCAACATTCTTGAGAAAAATTAGAAACATTTTA
>OZ022247.1:3293951-3331451 GCA_963978895.1 Erpobdella octoculata
TTATCACTTGTAACATCGGAAGCAGTTAATCTAAAAATATAAAATGTACAAATTTTTGATCTTTTCTTTCGTGACTTCATGTCAACATTTACAGCAATCAATAAATCAAAATGAGCTTATATGGCGCCTTTTCGTAAATCCAAAGGTGCTCTATCTAATTATCATTTATTATTATTATAATTTATTCTAAGCTATAATAAACTTCAGCTAAACGTCGCTAATCCTTGAAATAAGTTTTTCAGATAATATTATATTACCTAAAATTAATCACGTTTAAGTTATTATCTGTTTGTGATTAAGTGATATAAGATCGTTATTAGGCAGCGATAATTGCAAAATTTCTATAAATTTTCAAAATTCAAGCAACCGCCTGAACAAACAAGTAAGCCGTACAAACCAGCGTTTTCATAAATCCTTTATAGTTATATTTCTTTTAAATAACATTTTTTGAATCTCTATATATAAAATGAGATTATATATGTATATCCAGATGTCCTTTATGCATTGCTACACGATTCATCCGATTCTAATGCAATTTCTACACAAGCTTGAGAGGCAATGGGAGACAATTATAGTGAAAAAAAATTAAATCGGGCACAAAATGAGCGGAGCGGAGCGGGAAAGGGAGCGGAAACGGGAATTATAAAAAGAGAGAAAAAAGAAACGGGAAAGCAAGAGGGAACGAAAAAGCAACTGAAAGCGGAAAAGCGAACGGGAAAGGTAAAGCGACCGGGATCAGGAAAGCAACCGGGAGCGGGAAAGCGACCGAGAGCGGGAGAGCAAGCGGGCAAGGAAATGGGAGCGAGAGAAAAAAATATTAGAAAAATCTCTAAACATCCCGGGCAACGCCGGGTTCCCTAGTAGTTTTTAAATAAAAACATTTATTTATTTGTATTTGGTTTATAAACATAGATAATTATTATTTTTAATTACAAATTTTTTTGCAAAAAAAATTAAAATTTTAATAGAATGCATTGTCATAAAAAAAGCCTATATTCAAATTTCAGCTTGATTAAATGACGGGAAGTTAGTTAATTTTTTGTTTTCAAGGTTTGCAAACGTTCAAGCAAGCAAGTAAACAAACAAGCAAGACCGGTGGTGAGATTAATATAAGGGATTTAAAATTATGTATATAACTACAACTCCACCTCGCTAAATGCAAGCTAGTCCCAAGCCTGGAGAAAGGAAGAGGAAATAGTTAAAAGGATCAAATTATGACCACGACAGGAAATACTTAGGTGCTTCCTACATACAGCCATAAGACTATAAACTATTATAAAAAAAATGTATATAACTAACCTAGTTATTATTTTTAAAACAAAATTGAATGTAAACTCACGATATCTTGTCGGAGTAGATTTTCATGATTTTGTAGTTTACAAAAACTAAGAGACTAGCTGATAAAATTTCAAATTTGTTATTAGCAAATAATTTTTTATTAGCTGAATAATTTGAAAACTTTTCAGTAAATACAAATAACAAAATTCTGATAAATGTAAACGAAATATTAGTTTACAGATTTATTCTTTTAAACTAAAAAAAACGTAAAACTAGAGGTGACTAACTTGTTAACAGGAAGATGAAAATGATAATCTTTCTTACAGTTAAACGCTTTTTCATTGTTTTGCCTCTAGAACTCAGCGGATACGATACAACACATTTTTAAATATTACAGGAAGCTGATAACTTTGATTAAAACAGATTTTTAGATAAAGAAAAGAGCATAGGTGCATAGTATATGTGATGCAACGTCATACCAGTGTGTTACACAGCATTATTATTAAACAGCCTTTTAGAGCGACGTTTAATCGATTGAGAGGCTTACATTAACCTATACTTAAGCTAGCTGCTTGTCAATTTTGAGCTTATTTATTTTCTAAAGTGCAGTTTAAATGACATTAAAAGAAAGTTGTCGATGTCTTGCGAATTGCAAAATGATTACGAGAATTGCAAAATGATTACGAGAATTGCAAAATGATTACGAGAATTGCAAAATGATTACGAGAATTGCAAAATGATTACGAGAATTGCAAAATGATTACGAGAATTGCAGCGTAAAAACAAGATATTTTATTAAAGAAGCAATCAAATTTATGCAATCTTGGCTGAAAAAGAGTTGTAAAATTTATTGGAATATACTACAAATCATAATTATCCTAATGTTGCCAACCATCCGTAGATGAAAGGAAAAACTGCGGGGTTAGCGTGTACTGCCAAAATATGTAAAGACGTTTGTCAGAACAATCAACAAATCATTTGAATCAGAAAATCTATTTGCATAATTTTTAGAAAAAATTAACACCAAAGTGCCGATCTGTCATTAATTGGGACAGTCGACTCTGACTGCTTAAATTGATGTTGTAAAAACATTTATATATGGACTTGATGACTTTTTTGTATTTTTTAAAAATAACTTTTTCTAGTTCAACTGAAAAACAAGATAGATACGTGTAGTTCTTTGAACAAATCAGCAGCATCTGAGGTGGACATGTAAAAAATTTTTTAAAGGGAGGTGCAGCAGGGGAACACACAGGAGAAAATAAAATAATGACTAGATAAATGATGAAAATTGTAATAAACAAGTAAGCCGCAAAAATAAGTTTTTTTTACAAATTTCTTATATATCAAGATTGTCCGGTTTTTCATTTATTGCAATTTCTTCTATTAAAACATTTTTTGTTCAAGCAAGCAATCAAACAAGCAAACAAATATGAGGATAAGGATTTAAATGTGCAAGTTTTCATGCTTCAAAGTTTATAATAAAAAAAAAGTCACTCACTAAAAGATCAGAATTTCAAATCTTAAAAATAGCTCGATTTCTTGCTTTGTGGTTACAGAGAGTAAATAAGCAAACAAATATTTTAGAAACAAGTTTTAAAGTCTAGATATCATCACTTAGAGGTTAGATATCATTATTTAGAGTCTAAGAGTCTATCGTAGATATCATAGATATCTTAATTTAGTCTAGATATCATCATTTTTGAGGTTTTGACGGACTCCTTGTAACCTTTGAAGGTGAACCAATCAGCACCGTCAGCAAGTGACTCGTGGGCTCCATGGTAATAAAGGCCGTTCAAATTTGACTTGAGGCATGTCCCGTACCACCACGCTCCTTTGTATTTAACGGCACAACTGGTGTCGTCTGCCAAATCGTTGTCACGATCTTTCGTCGAGAACTTTTTGCCATTGTGGTACATCATTGAGTCACCTTCGAGTAATAACGTTTCATTCAATTCATGTGATTTTGACTGGTAAAAAACTTCAACAACATTAAACACCATAAATATAAACACCTGCATCTCCAGAATATCCTGTAATGGTTAGAGTGTACTGTGAATCGTTCGAACCGACGACAAACTGGCTGTATTCTGCGGAAGCGTTTTTTTAATCAAAAGCTTGTAACTCAATTCTGAGTTTGTAGTCTGCATTGGTTGTCAGCTTGTGCAAAATTTTGTTACCTGAAAATGTATGGTATTAAATACATTTTCAGCAATGCTTTCGGATAGTATTAAATCCGGAAGCGTTGTCACGTGTTCTATTCTAATGGGGTTTATTACGGTCGATTCAATTGAATATACAATTAAAATCTGCTAAATTGAACAATTACCTTCAGTATTTATCATTTTTACTAAACAATTGCCGTCAGTTTATTTATGAATAAGAGCAATTAAAGTAATAAACCATAAATTTAATTAATTGTAGGGCAACACGTTGAAATGGCCCACGCGCTGCAAAATATTTTCTCATAATGCCAAATTTTTCTGCTAAAACAACTGATGACTGAAAAGGGGTAGTCGTAAAAAGTTATTTTTTAATGTTTTCAACAAAGCCCTTGTTTCAACGACAGAAAGAGTCTATTTCGAGGTCAGCATGGACCCACTTCAAAATAAGAAGAAGCAACGCCCCCACCCCATAAATGACGTCTCTGTTCAAACACATAACAGATCATCGCAATAATACGCAGTATCTCGATCAATTAATTAATCAAAGTAATTATTTATAGAGCTCTTCACACAAAGCTTGGTGGTGCTGTTCTTTTCAATGCACTAAGGAAAATAATCCCACCCTCAAATTATCCAATAACGTGGGCTGCTAAACAGAGAGCGAACGTTTATCAGAAAACTTTTTTCATTCAAGCCTTAAGCTTAACTAATTCGGCTAGTCTAGCGCACAGTATCAAATCAAATCTTTTTAACAGTGATAGTTACTGATACTTTATGTTTTTTATTCATATTTAACAAACTTCAAATTACTGCTCACCTAGCCAAAACTCTCCGCTGACATCTCCAAATCCATTTTCGTATTCAAACCAAGTTCTGTAAAAATCTAGAGAACCATCGAATCGTCTTTGAAACACCTGCAGAATTTTCAATTTATAATATTATATAATTATTATATATAATTAAAAATTTATTTAATAATAAAAACATCCAACAGTATCAATTCAGAAAAAAGTAAAACACAGATGTTCAAATAATATCATTTTTAATTTTACCAGGTATTTAGATCCGTCTTCTTTAATCTCACAATAAACAGGAATCGTTTCGTCATCAACTTTAATATTATAAACACCACTTTTTGCAGGATCGCTGTATGGTAGGTCATTACAATCCGTCAAATCCAGTACTAAATATGTGAAAACTCAGCAATGAATTTTTGTTTAATGAAATTTATTTTGAGAAAAAAAATAACAATAATAATATACAAAATAACAAATAAGCAAAAAACCTTCTTCCTTCTTGTCACCAGGAGAAACCTCTTCTGTACTATTTTTCTCGAGAAGTTGGTTTTCTACAATGCGTTGTTTAGTGATTTTTTTATTTATTTATTTCTTTTTCACAACGCCTTTTCCAAGACAAGTCTTGCTCGAAGGCAAGAAAGGGTACTTGCAGAGGCAGCCATTTATAAGCGCCTACCCTTTTAGCAATGCGAGTGAACTCCTTGGTTAAGGGAGTTACGCTGGTGACGCCGGCGAGGTTCGAACTGCCGACCTAACGATCGACAGGCGAACGCTCTACCGCTCTGCACCAGCGCCTCTCGATTTATTATTTACATAATAAATTGTAAATATTATTTTTATAAAAAAATTGTTTTGAGAAAATAAATTTCACAACGTTTGATTGATTGAAATTAAATGTTTTTAATATATATATATATTACTCACCAGGTTTGATTATCTTATCTAAAACAAAAAAAAGTATTTTTGTTATATGTTTATTTATGATTTTTTGGTAATGTAATAAAATGTAGCGTAATTTGATTTTAAAAAATGTTCAACATAGTTATTTAAATAAATGCTTTTAAATTATATCTAGTCAATTTTTTGATATTTTTTCTAATCTAATTTATGAACTCTAATATGATCTGTTGATGTTTTCGACCATAAAAACTGCTACAATTTGTTCATTGACAGCTTCTGACTCTTTACTAAATAACTACTTATAATTTTTTAGAAAAAATTATTTGCTTATCAATCAATTGCTATAAAACAACTAAATGTTTATTAAGATTTATTCGATAAAATACGAAAATGTTGAATTATTATTTTTATTGGTTTTTATCTTTTAAAATTTATAAAAACTTTAAAAAAAACCTCTTGAATTTCCAAATTCTAGTTCAAAACGTAATCTCCCCGCAGAATATTTTTTCTTGACAAGAATAAAAATTTTATGTTTCATACAAACGGGATTTCCATTTTCAAATTAAGTTCTATTTTGTCTCGCCCATTTTCATCATTTAATTCCAACGCCTTGGAAGTATTTAGATGATCTTCGTTGTGAGAATAAATTGGATCTGTTCAAATCGATATAGAAATAAATATATATTCAGTGACAAAAAACAGTTTAGTATTAAAACAAAGTTGAATTTATTAATCAAATATTTTTTTAAACTTTGTTTTTTAAGATTTTGCGACAGTTAAAACTCAAAAAACGCTTGTGGGCCAGAAATTGTTACCACACTTCAAAAAACGCAAGAAAAAAAGACGGTAATTAGGTGACCCGAAAAATCAATAAAAATGCGATACAATTTATAAATTAATTTATTAAAACGATAAATCGCAATAAAAGATTTTTTTTAATTGTAAAAATATATTCGAGATAATTTAAAATTTACTTGCAGCGATGACTGTCCAAATAAGAATGAATAACACTGCTCGAAGCATCTTCAGTTTATACTGAGATCAAATAAATCGAATGTTGATATTTAAAAAAAAATTAATTTACTACATCAAAAATGTATTATATCATAATTCAATTTATGCACAGACAATATCATTATTATATTGTAATTCAGTTTTAATACGACATAATGTATTCTATCATAATTCATTTCTAATACATAAACATATGTATTAGAAATGAATTAATTGTCTATGCTGATTTGTTTACTCACGTTCTCATTTGTTTCTGCGGTTTGCCTTGTTGCTGAGGAATTAGCAGTTGTGAAAACTGAACAAAACTTTCTTAGTTTTTTGACTGCGTACATTCCGTTACTTTTTTTTTGTGTAAATTAGTGTTTACTGTGAACTTACATCGGAGCGCCTGTATTATCGCTCGTCATGACCGATGCTTTGAAAACCCGTAAAGACTCTAAACAAGAGGTTACTGAAATTGCCCTCAAATTAGGACTACATATGTGCGAGAAATGCTCAAGGGGCAACGCTGACGTTATGAATGGACTCCTTCTGAGAATACACACTGACGATGAAGTCAAGACTGGAAAACTTGAGGCTATATCACAGGAGATTCAAGAAATCAAAAAGATCACGAAGAGAAACCTCGCGGAGAGATCTGCAAACTTTGATGCTGAGAAGCTAGAGCTCTCACTTGGCAAAGTAAAGCTTGACGAGATCATGGATGAACTGAAGTTCCTCGGCAGGAAAATAGAAGATCTCGACATAAAACCTCTTTCAAATAAGCTGAAAGAGGTCAACACTGCCAACAAGAAATGGTCAGACCTATTCAAGGAAAAAGTCGATGTGCTAGTCGACGATGTTAGAAAAGTCCATAGTTCTGTTCTGAGCAAAAAAGATGACCATGCGGCTGATCTACAACTCTGTCTGGGGAAGGCACTGGATCATCAAAGGCGGGTCGACAAGGACGAGGAGGTTGAGAGGTGCAGAAGAAGAACCAGCGTAATTGTCCATGGTCTGAAAGAGTCGGATGCTGCGGACCCTGGACATCGCCGAGGGGACGATAAAGAATTAATAGAAAACATCCTAAAAGAGATTTCATGCAGCGACGTCGGAATAGCTAATGTTATCCGACTTGGAAAGAAGGCTGATAATGTCGACGAGCCTGTCAAACCAAGACCCTTGAAGTTGGTGCTGGACACAGAGGAGCACAAACAACAGCTGTTGGCGCGTGCAAAAAACTTGAGGACGATCAAGGAAGGAGGATGGTCGATGGTGTTCATCCACCAAGACCTGACGCCAAAAGAGAGAGAAACAAGAAAGCTCCTGGTCGAAGAAATGAAGTCAAGGCTGCGGAGCGGGGAAACAAATCTCAGAATCTCGGACGGCAGAATTGTGACCAGAAGAGCCCCCAGTGGGGCAAAAAATCAAAGTGCTTGATCAATAATAAAAATTGTAGTTGTTCTGGAGTCGACCGCTGCTATCGTCATCTGGGACCAACCACTGAACGCGAATCTTACTCTGGTCTAGCCGGACAATCTATCCCCGCTGCATGTCTCAATGTTAGGTCTATTAAAAACAAAACTGCTATCGTTGCGAATATCATAAATGAAAACAAGTTATCAATCCTCGGCTTAACTGAAACCTGGCACGAGAGTTATGAAGATGTTGCACTGAAAAAGATTACTTTGCCCGGCTACCGTTGCATCGAATCCGCCAGAAGGTCTGATGAAACGGGTCGCACATATGGTGGAATTGCGGTTATTTACAAGGACACGCTGTCTGCCAAGCCACACCCTCTGGGTTCCAAGCCAGCTACATTCGAGATCACGTCTATAATGTTTTCGTCTTTGAAAACGAATTTTATCTTTGTGGTGATATACCGCCCTGGAGGCAATCCCGTGAGTGAGTTGTTCTTCACGGAGCTTGATAGCATATTGGAAACCCTGGCAACTTACAACCTCCAAATCATTATTACCGGCGATCTTAACGTCAGGGTCAACATCTCTAATGACCCTCACTCCATCCGTTTTCTCAGCCTCATACGTTCATTTGGATTTATTCAGTCTGTCGTCGGCCCTACGCATACGCATGGTAACACTCTGGACTTGATCATTACCCGATCAGATCTTCCCCCTCCATCTATCATCGTTGATCTACCACAGGTGTCAGATCACTCGCTTGTGCGTTTCCGGATCCCGGTCCGTCATCCTCCCCGCTGCTTATCGACGTCAACACCCGGGCTTGGAGAAGTTTCGACCCAGAGCAATTCCGTTCTGATTTACAGGGAAGTTCTCTGTGTAATCCGGCGGTCTATGAGACGATGTCAATCAGTCAGGTTCTTGAGACCTTCGACACAACCTTGTCATCATTTCTTCACAAACATGCCCCGCCTCGTGTTGCCAGGCTGCGCGACCGGCCCCTCACACCATGGTTCGACTCTGAATGCGCTGCCTTAAAACGAAGATCGAGGAAGTTAGAAAGACGTTATAGACGAACACAAGATCCCATCGATCGCACTTCATGGATCAACCACGTGCGAACGTCTCATGACCTTTACAGACAGAAACAAAATCTCTACTGGAAGATGAAGATTGACGACAGCCGAGGGAGTCCTGGGAGATTATGGCGGACATTATCTGGGGTGCTCGGTCGGGTTCGGAGCAACCCGATTTCGCCAAAAGATCTTACAGCCAATGATTTCTCGAGAGCGTTCAATGATAAGAGAAGAGATATCCGCCAGTCTACGTCACATGCTTCCAGTCCACGATTCGACCCCGGCTGTTGTTCCTGCGACCTGCTGAGGTTTAAACCTGTGAGTGTCGACGACATTACCCGGCTCATCAAATCTTCACCAAACAAAAATTGTTCCCTGGACCCAATACCGACATGGATGATCAAGCAATACTCTAGTGAACTGGCACCGTTTGTGAGATTCCTGGTAAATTCATCGCTAGAGCGGGGACAGTTTCCTCCTGCCCAGAAAAATGCTGTCATCACACCGATCCTGAAAAAGCCGAATCTAGATCCGCTCAACACCGGTAACTACCGCCCAATCTCGAATCTGTCCTATCTGTCAAAACTACTGGAACGATGCGTAGCCGCCCAGATAAACATCTACCTTGGTGAAAACAGCCTTCTCCCGATGTTTCAGTCGGCGTACAGAAATCAGCACTCCACTGAAACTGCTGTCCTGAAGGTACTGTCTGATATTTACGCTGCGGCTGATTCGGGTCGGATCACGCTACTGGGACTTCTGGACCTCTCCCTGCTTTCGACACTGTTGACCATCAAATTTTGGTCAACAGGCTCCATTTCTCGTATGGTTTCGGAGACGTCGTCCTCGAATGGTTTCGTTCCTATTTGACTGATCGGTCCCACTGCATCCGCTCCGGAGGTGTTTTGTCCATGCCTACCTCTGTCCTGTGTGGCGTCCCGCAGGGATCCGTTCTGGGCCCGTTGTTGTTTCTTCTCTATTCCGCGAACGTCCTACATATTGCCACGAAACATGGGTTTTCTGTCCATTCTTATGCTGACGACCTGCAGATTTACGATCACTCCCCGCCAGCGTCGTGTTCCGATCTGGTCCCTAGGATGTCTGCATGTATCAGCGAGATTGGCACTTGGATGGCGAGCAATCGCTTGCAACTCAATCCTTCTAAGACCGAAGTGATCTGGTTGGGCTCGCCTGGTCGACTCAGCTTCTGTCCGAAGGGGGATCTGGTCATCGCTGGTGTCTCAGTCAGGCCCTCCACTTATGTTCGTAATCTTGGCGTGATGGTCGACAGTAGCTTGTCTATGGAAGCACACATCTCTCATCTTACTCGTTCATGCTTCTATCATCTCCGTCAACTGCGCGTCGTCCGCCGTAGCCTCACCATGGACTCTGCCCATTCACTCATCAGAGCACTCGTGCACAGCCGGCTTGATTACTGTAATGGTGTCATGGCCGGACTTAGACAGTTTCAAATCAACATGCTCCAATCCATTCTCCGAGCAGCCGCTCGTCTTGTTCTTCAGCTGCCCGGCTGGTCTCCCGTATCAGATCTCATGCGGACGCAACTTCACTGGCTTCCTTTCCCGCAGAGAATTCAGTTCAAGTTGGGTCTGATGGTATACAAGTGCCTCCACCACACGGCTCCGGTCTACCTGCAGCAATTGTGTGTACCGATCTCAACGCTTGCTGGTCGGTCCCACCTTCGATCGGCGGCGGCTGGCGACTTGTTCGTTCCATCGTCAAAGACAACGACTCTCGGCAGGCGCGGATTCTCCACTGCTGGTCCAGTTGTTTGGAACAGCCTATCTGCTGACCTGAGGAATCCAGCTTTGGACCTCGGCGGTTTCAGGAAGCTGCTTAAGACCGAACTTTATTCCTAAATTTATGATTTGACGCGACGCGCTTTTGTGACTTTTTAAAAAAGCGCATTATAAATTTACATTTAATAATAATAATAATATATCATAATTCAGTTTTAATACATAAACAAATATATAATTTCACAATTCAGTTTACTTAAATGATATAACGTTACCTTGTGTTTCCAGCCAAATTGGAAATGACCGAAATTGTTAGGAGTAGAACTGTTGAATTACTAGAGCGTTTAACTACAAGATAAAGTTTTTATATAAACGCTCAAATACCAGGATACTGAAAAGAGGGTATAGATTAATTGTGATTTAGGAAAAGTATAGACGGAACAGCAGATGTTTTTCTATTTAGAAAAAATGCAGAGTTAAAGAATTCCGTGTTTGCATGAAAAATGCAGATGTTGAAACTGGAATTCCAACAAATCATATAAACTGTGAGCTTGACATGCTCCAGATCTATATATAAGACATTGGTTTAAATTATGTTTTTCTTTTTTGTTTTTACTTGAATGTTTTGATGAAAAGGCGTACATGTTTTTGCTCGCATAAACATTAATCAATCTATGTATCAAGTAAATTTATATAACGTTATCTATGACGAGGTGTTCAATAGCGCAAGGGAATACGTCCCACACAGGAAGAAAATAAAATTTCAATTAATTTATTATCTAAAAGTCTGCATTTCAAAATTCTAGTTCTCATTTCGGCTCAAAAACTTCTAAAGTCATTAAAACTGCTGTTTTCTCGATCTATCTTCATCTGCTGCAAAAGTTCCAGCTTCAATCACCACCTGAAACTTTTTCATCTGTCATTAGCAGCATTATCAAAGCCACCGTTTTTATAAAGATGCCAAACTGAATAATTGCCTTTGAAGGGTTGATTGATTTCAAAGAAAAAGTTTACTCAAGTTTTTTAACGAGACATCCAACAAAATTATCTGAATTTCATAAGAGTTTCGTGTTAGTGGGGTGATGTCAATTTTTTTGATAAATTGGAACAAAGTCTTGTAAAAAACCCTTCAATATTTAAAAAAATGTTTTAACGTCAGAAGGAGTCTATTTCAACGTCAGAAAAGTCACTTCAAAATCAGGAAGAAGCAATACCCCCCACCCCATAAATGACATCTCTGGTCAAACGCATAACAGATCATCGCACTGATACTCACTATTTCGATCAATTAATTAATCAAAGTAATTATTTATAGAGTTCTTCCCACAAAACTTGGTGGCGCTGTTCTTTTCAATGCACTAAGGAAAACAATTCTACCCTGAAATTATCCAATAACGTTGGCTGCTAAAGAGAGTGCGAAAGTTTATCAGTAAACTTTTCCCATTCAAGCCTTAAGCTTAACTAACTCGGCTAGCTCGTGCCAAGCATGTAGAGAAGCCACGAACATATATATAAAATACAGATATATATATATATATATAAACAACAGATATATATATATGCATATATACATATATATATCCAAATAATTACTTAAATTGCTAAAATAATTGAATGACCTGATGGAAATTCTTTAATAAAAATAATAAACTAAACTGAAGGTAATTGTTCAATTTAACAGACTTTAATTGTACATTCAATTGAATCGACTGTAATTCTCGTTCCTGCTGAGCCTTTTTTCTTCCCGCTCCTGCTGAATTTTTTTTTCTTATATATTATCGGTCACACAGTATCAAAACAAATTTTTTTACAGTGATAGTTACTGATACTTTATGTTTTTTATTCATATTTAACAAACTTCAAACAACTGCTCACCTAGCCAAAACTCTCCGCTGACATCTCCAAATCCATTTTCGTATTCCAACCAAGTTCTGTAAAAATCTACAGAACCATCGAATCGTCTTTGAAACACCTGCAGAATTTTCAATTTATAATATTATATAATTATTATAAATAACTAAAAATTTATTTAATAATAACAATACCCAATAGTAGGACTTTAGAAATTGGTTAAACACAGATGTTCAAGTATTATCAATATTAATTTTACCAGATATTTAGATCCATCTTCTTTAATCTCACAATAAACAGGAATCGTTTCGTCATCAACTTTAATATTATAAACACCACTTTTTGCAGGATCGCTGTATGGTAGGTCATTGCAATCCGTCAAATCCAGTACTTAATATATTACAATTTAATATTGATTTTTTTTTGTTTAATGGAAGTTATTTTGAAAAAAAGTGATTTTTATAAGATTACAATAAAAATAATAATATACAAAATAACGAATAAACAAAAAACCTTCTTCCTTCTTATATATATATATATACATATATATATATATATATATATATATATATATATATATATATATATATATATATATATATATATATATATATATATATATATATATATATATATATATATATATATATATATATATATATATATATTGTGTTTTTTGCGTAGCTCGGCAGTAGATTTTCTTTCGTGCATGCTCCGTTAAAAATAACTGCCCATTTTTTGTTTATAATTTTTTTAACATAAGATTCTAATCTACGGACAACAACTTTGTTTTTTAAGTAAAATTCTTTATTAATTTTCGTAGCGGGCTTACTGTACAGTTTCGGCTCGAAGGCCATCATCAGAGCCCTTTAAATAGAAAATAATGAAAATATTCAAAATGGACGAATGTGAAAGTCGAACTGAAAATGGAACAATTGCGAAACGTATTTACTTAAAATAGACGATTAGGAAATAAATATAATTCGAACCGATATAATTGGGATAAAACCAAGAAGAGATAAAATAATGCAACATAACATTCCGCAGACGAAAGTGAATAGCCGCATTTACTCAGTTTTATAATTTTATATTTTTATAACTTTTATACCTTTTATATTTTTTATATTCTTTATAAATTTTTTTATAATTTTTTATACTTTTATAATTTCTTATACTTTTATACCCTCATTCCGGTTTTATACTTCAATATTTTAATTTTCATACACAACAACTCCGCTTGCCTCGTTTGTTGTTTCGCTGGTCGCTCTGCCGTTTTGAAGTTGATTTCTAGTAAGTTTATATACTTTCTAAAACGGATTCTCATTCCATATCAAACATCTACCAATATCTAACTCAATTTCACTTCACGTTTTCTGTTTTTACAGTAGTATTTCTGTTCTTGTACCTCAGTTTAATTTTATCTCACATTATTTTATCTCTTCTTGGTTTTATCCCAATTATATCGGTTCGAATTATATTTATTTCCTAATCGTCTATTTTAAGTAAATACGTTTCGCAATTGTTCCATTTTCAGTTCGACTTTCACATTCGTCCATTTTGAATATTTTCATTATTTTCTATTTAAAGGGCTCTGATGATGGCCTTCGAGCCGAAACTGTACAGTAAGCCCGCTACGAAAATTAATAAAGAATTTTACTTAAAAAACAAAGTTGTTGTCCGTAGATTAGAATCTTATGTTAAAAAAATTATAAACAAAAAATGGGCAGTTATTTTTAACGGAGCATGCACGAAAGAATATATATATATATATATTATTCACCAGGTCTGATAGTCTTATCTAAAATATATAAAAAATTATTTTGGTTTTTTTCTTTCATAAAATTTATATATTTAGTTATATTTTGTTGGTAGCGTAATTTGATTTTTGAAAAATGTTCAATCTAGTTATTTAAATAAATGCTTGTAAATTATATCAAATCAATTATCTGATATTTTTTCCAATCTAATTTATGAACTGTAGTATGCTCTGTTGATGTTTTTGACATTCAAATTTAAAACATGAAAACTGCTAGAAATTCTTTCATTGAATTACGAAAAACTCTTTACGAAAAAACTACTTATGAGACTTAAAAAAATGCATTGCTCATGAATCAATTGCTATAAAACACCCAAACATTTACTAAGATTTATTTGATAAAATACGAATATGTTGAATATTTTATTTATATTTGCTTTTATCTTTTAAAATTTGCAAAAACTTTAAAAATAAACCTCTCAAATTTACAAATTCTAGTTCAAGACGTAATCTTCCTGCAGAATATTTTTTCCAGACGAAAATAAAATATTAGTTTTCATTTTCAAACAATGAAAAAAATGCAGCACCTTATTCAAATAGACAATAATTATTAAATCAAAATACCAACGGGATTTCCATTTGCAAATTAAGTTCTATTTTGTCTCGCCAATTTTTATCATTTAATTCCAACGCCTTGGAAGTAGGTAGATCATCGTCGTTGTGAGAATAAATTGGATCTGTCAAAATCAATACAGAAATAAACATACATTCAATGACAAAAAACAGTTTATTGTTAAAGCAAAGTTGAATTTATTGATCAAATACTTTTTTAAACTTTGTTTATTAATATTTTGCAGCAGTTAAACTCCAAAAACGCCTGCTGGCCACGAATGGCTACAACACCTCAAAAAATGCAAGAAAACAAGACGTTAATTAGGTGACCCGAAGAATTTAGCAAAATGGACCAATAAACGTCAATCGTTCAAATTAAATCAGAATCAAGACAAAATGCGATGCAATGTATAAATTAATTTATTAAAACGATAAATCGCGATAAAAAAAATTTTTAATTGTAAAAATTTATTCGAGAAGTTTACTTGCAGCGACGACTGTCCAAATAAGAATGAATAACACTGCTCGAAGCATCTTCAGTTTATACTGAGATCAAATAAATCGAATGTTGTTATTTAAAAATTATTTCTTAGAGAAACATTTACTACATAAACTAATGTATTATATTATAATTCAGTTTTAATATATGAACATTTTATATTTTTCATATCATAATTCAGTTTTAATACATAGACAATATTATTATATCATAATTCAGTTTTTATGCATAAACAAAGTTGAAAAAGTTGAAGAAGAATTTTTGCATTATGATATACAAATTTATATCATATATAATATCTTATATTATAAATCAGTTTTAATACATAAACAAATATATTATTTCACAATTAATTTTTCCTTAAATGATATAACGTTACCTCGTGTTTCACAGCCAAATTTGAAATGACTGAAATTGTTAAGCGTAAAACGTTAGACCGCTGTTGAATTACTAGAACCTTGAACTACAAGATAAAGTTTTTATAAAAACGCTCAAATACCAGGATACTGAAAAGCGTATAAAGATTATTTTCTGTGTGTTTATGTCTGCGTGTTTGTGTGTATGTGTGTGTACATGTGTGTGTGTTTGTGTGCTAAGAGCTTGGAAATACAAGCAAATGGGTAAATGAAATTAAATCCGCGTCACTCGATATCTCAGTCATGGACTTCTTAATATATGCCTGGACAGTCAACTATTTCAGCGCCGGACATCTGGAGGCTGTTGATTTTACGCTATGGCTGGTTTTATGCTGGTTGATTTTATGTTATAGTTATTTTTTTCACTTAACTCAAAATATAACTTTATTAGATCAAAAACACATAGCAATTTTCATATTTTAAATTTCTGCTTTTGATTTTTTTAACATTGATTTTTATAAAATGTTCTAGTTTGAAAGTTGTTTCAAATGTTTTTAAAAGCATGCACCAGGTCGAAATGAAGAGAAATTGATTTTTGGTTGCAAAGAGTCAATAAGCAAACAAATATTTTAGAGACAAGTTTTAGAATCTAGATATCATCACTTAGAGGCTATATATCATTATTTAGAGTCTAGATATCTTCATTTAGTCTAGATATCATCACTTAGAGGCTAGATATCATTATTTAAAGTCTAGATATCTTCATTTAGTCTAGATATCATCATTTTTGAGGTTTTGACGGACTCGTGGTGACCTTTGAAGGTGAACCAGTCAGCACCGTCAGCATAAGACTCGTGGGCTCCATGGTAATAGAAGCCGTTCAAATTTGACCCGTGGCATGCCCCGTACCACCACGCTCCTTTGTAGGTAACGGCACAACTGGAGTCTGCCAAATCGTTGTCACGATCTTTCGTTGAGAACTTTTTGCCATTGTGGTGCTCCATTGAGTCACCTTCGAGTAATAACGTTTCATTCAATTCATGTGATTTTGACTGGTAAAAAACTTCAACAACATTAAACACCATAAATATAAACACCTGCATCTCCAGAATATCCTGTAACGGTTAGAGTGTACTGTGAATCGTCCGAACCGACGACAAACTGGCTGTATTCTGCGGAAGCGTTTGTTAAATCAAAAGCTTGTAACTCAATTCTGAGTTTGTAGTCTGCATTCGTTGTCAGCTTGTGCAAAATTCTGTTACCTGAAAATGTATGGTATTAAATACATTTTCAGCAACGCTTTCGGATAGTATTAAATCCGGAAGCGTTGTCACGTGTTCTATTCTAATGGGGTTTATAACGGTCGATTCAATTGAATATACAATTAAAATCTGCTAAATTGAACAATTACCTTCAGTTTAATTTAATAATTATTATCATTTTTATTAAACAATTGCCGTCAGTTTATTTATGAATAAGAGCAATTAAAGTAATAAACCATAAATTTAATTAATTATAGGGCAACACGTTGAAATGGCCCACGCGCTGCAAATTTTTTCTCATAATGCCAAATTTTTCTGCCAAAACAACTGATGACTGAAAAGGGGTAGTCGTAAAAAGTTGTTTTTTAATGTTTTCAACAAAGCCCTTGTTTCAACGACAGAAAGGGTCTATTTCAAGGTCAGCATGGACCCACTTCAAAATAAGAAGAAGCAACGCCCCCCACCCCATAAATGACGTCTCTGTTCAAACACATAACAGATCATCGCAATAATACGCAGTATCTCGATCAATTAATTAATCAAAGTAATTATTTATAGAGCTCTTCACACAAAGCTTGGTGGTGCTGTTCTTTTCAATGCACTAAGGAAAATAATCCCACCCTCAAATTATCCAATAACGTGGGCTGCTAAACAGAGAGCGAACGTTTATCAGAAAACTTTTTTCATTCAAGCCTTAAGCTTAACTAATTCGGCTAGTCTAGCGCACAGTATCAAATCAAATCTTTTTAACAGTGATAGTTACTGATACTTTATGTTTTTTATTCATATTTAACAAACTTCAAATTACTGCTCACCTAGCCAAAACTCTCCGCTGACATCTCCAAATCCATTTTCGTATTCAAACCAAGTTCTGTAAAAATCTAGAGAACCATCGAATCGTCTTTGAAACACCTGCAGAATTTTCAATTTATAATATTATATAATTATTATATATAATTAAAAATTTATTTAATAATAAAAACATCCAACAGTATCAATTCAGAAAAAAGTAAAACACAGATGTTCAAATAATATCATTTTTAATTTTACCAGGTATTTAGATCCGTCTTCTTTAATCTCACAATAAACAGGAATCGTTTCGTCATCAACTTTAATATTATAAACACCACTTTTTGCAGGATCGCTGTATGGTAGGTCATTACAATCCGTCAAATCCAGTACTAAATATGTGAAAACTCAGCAATGAATTTTTGTTTAATGAAATTTATTTTGAGAAAAAAAATAACAATAATAATATACAAAATAACAAATAAGCAAAAAACCTTCTTCCTTCTTGTCACCAGGAGAAACCTCTTCTGTACTATTTTTCTCGAGAAGTTGGTTTTCTACAATGCGTTGTTTAGTGATTTTTTTATTTATTTATTTCTTTTTCACAACGCCTTTTCCAAGACAAGTCTTGCTCGAAGGCAAGAAAGGGTACTTGCAGAGGCAGCCATTTATAAGCGCCTACCCTTTTAGCAATGCGAGTGAACTCCTTGGTTAAGGGAGTTACGCTGGTGACGCCGGCGAGGTTCGAACTGCCGACCTAACGATCGACAGGCGAACGCTCTACCGCTCTGCACCAGCGCCTCTCGATTTATTATTTACATAATAAATTGTAAATATTATTTTTATAAAAAAATTGTTTTGAGAAAATAAATTTCACAACGTTTGATTGATTGAAATTAAATGTTTTTAATATATATATATATTACTCACCAGGTTTGATTATCTTATCTAAAACAAAAAAAAGTATTTTTGTTATATGTTTATTTATGATTTTTTGGTAATGTAATAAAATGTAGCGTAATTTGATTTTAAAAAATGTTCAACATAGTTATTTAAATAAATGCTTTTAAATTATATCTAGTCAATTTTTTGATATTTTTTCTAATCTAATTTATGAACTCTAATATGATCTGTTGATGTTTTCGACCATAAAAACTGCTACAATTTGTTCATTGACAGCTTCTGACTCTTTACTAAATAACTACTTATAATTTTTTAGAAAAAATTATTTGCTTATCAATCAATTGCTATAAAACAACTAAATGTTTATTAAGATTTATTCGATAAAATACGAAAATGTTGAATTATTATTTTTATTGGTTTTTGTCTTTTAAAATTTATAAAAACTTAAAAAAAAACCTCTTGAATTTCCAAATTCTAGTTCAAAACGTAATCTCCCTGCAGAATATTTTTTCCTGACAAGAATAAAAATTTTATGTTTCATTTTTATGAAGGAAAAATGCAGCATCTATTCAAATATACAATAATTATTAAATCAAAATACCAACGGGATTTCCATTTTCAAATTAAGTTCTATTTTGTCTCGCCCATTTTCATCATTTAATTCCAACGCCTTGGAAGTATGTAGATGATCTTCGTTGTGAGAATAAATTGGATCTGTTCAAATCGATATAGAAATAAATATATATTCAGTGACAAAAAACAGTTTAGTATTAAAACAAAGTTGAATTAATTAATCAAATATTTTTTAAAACTTTGTTTTTTAAGATTTTGCGACAGTTAAAACTCAAAAAACGCTTGTGGGCCAGAAATTGTTACCACACTTTAAAAAACGCAAGAAAAAAAGACGGTAATTAGGTGAAAAATCAATAAAAATGCGATACAATGTAGAAATTAATTTATTAAAACGATAAATCGCAATAAAAGATTTTTTTTAATTGTAAAAATATATTCGAGATAATTTAAAATTTACTTGCAGCGACGACTGTCCAAATAAGAATAAATAACACTGCTCGAAACATCTTCAGTTTATACTAAAATTAAATAAATTGAATGTTGATATTTAAAAAAAAATTAATTTACTACATCAAAAATGTATTATATCATAATTCAATTTATGCACAGACAATATCATTATTATATTGTAATTCAGTTTTAATACATAATGTATTCTATCATAATTCATTTCTAATACATAAACATATGTATTATATCATAATTCAGTTTTAATACATAAACAAATATATTATTTCACAATTCAGTTTACTTAAATGATATAACGTTACCTTGTGTTTCCAGCCAAATTGGAAATGACCGAAATTGTTAGGAGTAGAACGTTAGACCGCTGTTGAATTACTAGAACCTTGAACTACAAGATAAAGTTTTTATATAAACGCTCAAATACCAGGATACTGAAAAGCGGGTATAGATTATTTTCTGTGTGTTTTTGTCTGTGTGTTTGTGTGTATGTGTATGTTTGCGTACTAAGAGTTTGGAAATACAAGCCAATGGGTAAAGGAAATTAAATCCGCGTCATTCGATATCTCAGTATACGTCGACACAGTGATGATTTAGTTTTGGTTAATCTGCTTAGATACAATCCCAATACAAAAACAATTTTTTTGCTGGAAATCTAATAAAATTAATTGTGATTTAGAAAAAGTATAGACGGAACAGCAGATGTTTTTCTATTTAGAAAAAATGTAGATTAAAAAATTCCGTGTGAGCAAAACATTTCGACATTTACATAAAAAAACTCAGCTTGTTGAAACTGCAATTCCAACAAATCATATAAACTGCGTGCTTCAGTTTATCCAGATCGACCAGATCTATATATAAGACATTGGCTTTAAAGGTGTTTTTTGTACTTACTTGAATGTTTTGATGAAAAGGCGTACATGTTGTTGCTCGCATGAACATTAATCAATCTATTTATCAGGTAAATTTATATAACGTAATCTATAACGAGGTGTTCACTAGCGCAAGGGAATACGTCCCACATAGGAAGAAAATAAAATTGTAATTAATTTATTATCTGAAAGTCTGCATTTCAAAATGCTAGTTCTCATTTCTGCTCAAAAACTTCTAAAGCCATTAAATAAATACAAGCCAATGGGTAAATGAAATGAAATCCGCGTCATTCGATATCTCAGTCATGGACTTCTTAATATATATCTGGACAGTCAACTATTTCAGCGCCGGGCATCTGGAGGCTGTTGATTTTACGCTATGGCTGGTTTTATGCTGGTTGATTTTATGCTATAGTTATTTTTTTCACTTAACTGAAAATATAACTTTATTAGATCAAAAACACAACGCAATTTTCAATTTTTAAATTTCTGCTTTTGATTTTTTAACATTGATTTTTATAAAATTTTCTAGTTTGAAAGTTGTTTCAAATGTTTTTAAAAACATGCACCAGGTCGAAATGAAGAGAAATTGATTTTTGGTTGCAAAGAGTCAATAAGCAAACAAATATTTTAGAGACAAGTTTTAGAATCTAGATATCATCACTTAGAGGCTATATATCAATATTTAGAGTCTAGATATCTTCATTTAGTCTAGATATCATCACTTAGAGGCTAGATATCATTATTTAAAGTCTAGATATCTTCATTTAGTCTAGATATCATCATTTTTGAGGTTTTGACGGACTCGTGGTGACCTTTGAAGGTGAACCAGTCAGCACCGTCAGCATAAGACTCGTGGGCTCCATGGTAATAGAAGCCGTTCAAATTTGACCCGTGGCATGCCCCGTACCACCACGCTCCTTTGTAGGTAACGGCACAACTGGAGTCTGCCAAATCGTTGTCACGATCTTTCGTCGAGAACTTTTTGCCATTGTGGTGCTCCATTGAGTCACCTTCGAGTAATAACGTTTCATTCAATTCATGTGATTTTGACTGGTAAAAAACTTCAACAACATTAAACACCATAAATATAAACACCTGCATCTCCAGAATATCCTGTAACGGTTAGAGTGTACTGTGAATCGTCCGAACCGACGACAAACTGGCTGTATTCTGCGGAAGCGTTTGTTAAATCAAAAGCTTGTAACTCAATTCTGAGTTTGTAGTCTTCATTCGTTGTCAGCTTGTGCAAAATTCTGTTACCTGAAAATGTATGGTATTAAATACATTTTCAGCAACGCTTTCGGATAGTATTAAATCCGGAAGTGTTGTCACGTGTTCTATTCTAATGGGGTTTATTACGGTCGATTCAATTGAATATACAATTAAAATCTGCTAAATTGAACCATTACCTTCAGTTTAATTTAATAATTATTATCATTTTTATTAAACAATTGCCGTCAGTTTATTTATGAATAAGAGCAATTAAAGTGATAAACCAAAAATTTAATCAATTATAGGGCAACACGTTGAAAGGGCTCACGCGCTGAAAATTTTTTCTCATAATGCCACATTTTTCTGCCAAAACAACTGATGACTGAAAAGGGTAGTCGTAAAAAGTTGTTTTTTAATGTTTTCAACAAAGCCCTTGTTTCAACGACAGAAAAGGTATATTTCAAGGTCAGCATGGACCAACTTCAAAATAAGAAGAAGCAACGCCCCCACCCCATAAATGACGTCTCTGTCCAAACACATAACAGATCATCGCAATAATACGCAGTATCTCGATCAATTAATTAATCAAAGTAATTATTTATAGAGCTCTTCACACAAAGCTTGGTGGCGCTGTTCTTTTCAATGCACTAAGGAAAACAATCCTACCCTCAAATTATCCAATAACGTAGGCTGCTAAACAGAGAGCCAACGTTTATCAGTTAACTTTTTTCATTCAAGACTTAGGCTTAACTAACTTGGCTAGTCTAGCGCACTGTATCAAATCAAATCTTTTTAACAGTGATAGTTACTGATACTTTATGTTTTTTATTCATAATGAACAAACTTCAAATTACTGCTCACCTAGCCAAAACTCTCCGCTGACATCTCCAAATCCATTTTCGTATTCAAACCAAGTTCTGTAAAAATCTACAGAACCATCGAATCGTCTTTGAAACACCTGCAGAATTTTCAATTTATAATATTATATAATTATTATATATAATTAAAAATTTATTTAATAATAAAAACATCCAATAGTATCAATTCAAAAAAAAGTAAAACACAGATGTTCAAATATTATCATTTTTAATTTTACCAGGTATTTAGATCCATCTTCTTTAATCTCACAATAAACAGGAATCGTTTCGTCATCAACTTTAATATTATAAACACCACTTTTTGCAGGATCGCTGTATGGTAGGTCGTTACAATCCGTCATATCCTGTACTAAATATGTGAAAACTCAGCAATGAATTTTTGTTTAATGAAATTTATTTTGTGAAAAGAAAAAATTTATTTTTATAAGATTACAACAAAAATAATAATATACAAAATAACAAATAAGCAAAAAACCTTCCTCTTTCTTGTCCCCAGGAGAAAATTCTTCTGTCCTATTTTTATCGAGACGTTGGTTTTCTACAATGCGATGTTTAGTGATACATAATAAATCGTAATTATTATTTTTATAAAAAAATTGTTTCGAGAAAATAAATTCCACAACGTTTGATTGATTGAAAATAAATGTTTTTAATATATATATAAATTACTCACCAGGTTTGATTATCTTATCTAAAACGAAAAAAAATTATTTTGTTTTTTCTTTCATAAGATTTATATGTTTATTTAAACTTTTTTGGTAATGTAATAAAATGTAGCGTAAAGTAATATTTAAGCAAATGTTCAATATATTTATTTAAATAAATGCTGGTAAATTATATCAAATCAATGTTCTGATATTTTTTATATCTAATTTATGAACTGTAATATGATCTGTTGATTAAAAAAATGCAATGCAGTTATTCAAATAAATGCTTGTAAATTATATCAAATCAATTTTTCTGATTTATTTATATCTAATTTATGAACGGTAATATGATCTGTTGATGTTTTCGACCTTCAAACTTGAAACATGAAAACTGCTTAAAAATTTTAGCAGATATTTAGATTTATAGACAGCTTCTGATTCTTCACAAATTAACTATTTATAAACTTTTAAAACAATTGCTTTGTTCATTAATCAGTTGCTATAAAACACCCAAACATTTACTGAGATTTATTTGATAAAATACAAAAATGTTGAATATTTTATTTCTATTTGGCTTTTATCTTTTAAAATTTATAAACACTTTAAAAATAAACCTCTTGAATTTCCAAATTCTAGTTCAAAACGTAATCTCCCTGCAGAATATTTTTTCCTGACAAGAATAAAAATTTTAGTTTTCATTTTCAAACAATGAACGAAAAATGCATGCAGCACCTTATTCAAATAAAAAATAATTATTAAATAAAACACCAACGGGATTTCCATTTTTAAATTAAGTTCTATTTTGTCTCGCCCATTTTCATCATTTAATTCCAACGCCTTGGAAGTAGGTAGATCATCGTCGTTGTGAGAATAAATTGGATCTGTTCAAATCGATATAGAAATAAATATATATTCAGTGACAAAAAAACAGTATAGTATTAAAACAAAGTTGAATTTATTGATCAGATATTTTTTGTTTTTTAGGATTTTGCGACAGTTAAAACTCCAAAAACGCTTGCGGGCCATGAATGGCTACCACACTTCAAAAAACGCTTTAAAACAAGATGTGATGTTAAATAGGTGACCCGATGAATTTAGCAAAATGGACAAACAAAAATCAGTCGTTTAAATAAAATCAAAACAAAACGCGATGAAATGTAGAGATTAACTCATTAAAACAATAAATCGCGATAAAAGAGTTTTTGTTGTAATTGTAATAAATATATTTGAGAAGTTTACTTGCAGCGACGACTGTCCAAATAAAAATGAATAACACTGCTCGAAGCATCTCCAGTTTATACTAAAATCAAATAAATCGAATGTCGTTATTTAAAAATTATTTAAAAAAAAAAATTTATTACATAAACTAATGAATTATATTATAATTCAGTTTTAATCCATAAACATTTTTATATTTTTTATATCATAATTAAGTTTTAATGCTTAGACAAATTTATTATATCATAATTCAGTTTTGATGCATAAACAAATGTATATTATATATCATATCTTATATATATACATATATATATCCTATATCATAATTCAGTTTTAATACTTAAACAAATATATTATTTCACAATTCAGTTTCCTTAAATGATATAACGTTACCTCGTGTTTCACAGCCAAATTGGAAATGACCGAAATTGTTAGGAGTAGAACGTTAGAACGCTGTTGAATTACTAGAGCGTTGAACTACAAGATAAAGTTTTTATATAAACGCTCAAATACCAGGATACTGAAAAGCGGATATAGATTATTTTCTGTGTGTTTATGTCTGCGTGTTTGTGTGTATGTGTGTGTGCATGTGTACATGTTTGTGTTTGTATGCTAAGAGCTTGGAAATACAAGCCAATGGGTAAATGAAATTAAATCCGCGTCATTCGATATCTCAGTCATGGACTTCTTAATACATACCCTAGACAGTCAACTATTTCAGCGCCGGGCATCTGGAGGCCCTTGATTTTACGCTATAGTTGGTTTTATGCTGGTTGATTTTATGCTATAGTTATTATTTTCACTTAACTCAAAATATAACTTTATTAGATCAAAAAACAACGCAATTTTTTCAATTTTTTATTTTGATTTTTTAACATTGATTTTTATAATTTGTTTAGTTTGAAAGGTGTTTTAAATGTTTTAAAAACATACACAGGGTCGAAAAGAAGAAAAATTAGTTTTTCTGTTTCTGGATTAATTATGCTTTGACACATTTCTCCATGGCATATATAATCTTTGAAAAATTTGCACAGCAAATTACGCGACCTTTCACGCAAAAAGAACAAACACATCTGACCAAACTTAATAGTTTTTATATGCATAGCTAGCTATGAGCCCAGCATTGACAGTTAGGCCATCATAAAATGCATGGCCTCCGGATGTTCAATGCTGCAAAATATTTAAATTAGTTGACCGTCCAGATTTATATTAAGAAGTCCATGTCTTAGTTTACGTTGACACATTGATGATTTAGTTTTAGCTAATCTGCTTAGATATAATTACCATCAAACAAATTTTGTTTTGCTAGAAACCTAATACAGTTTCCTATTAGTGTTTCGTTGTAAATTTTGTTGTATCCCATACAATTAAAAAGATATTCCCGATATCCTATATTTAAGTAGTGCCGTAATGCCATTTCGTTCGTTAGGGGAAGCTATATTCAAATTAAAACATCCAATCCAAGCTCAAAATATATCCCATATGAAGAAAAACGCAGGGACATTTCAATCGTTTAAATCGAACGAGCGGTTCAGAAGATATAGGAATTGTTATAGGCATGCATCGTCTACAGCTGCCCGAGGACTCACGACTCCTAAAAATTACTACATTAGGCCATTGTCGCCTCATTTATTAGCTCATTTAATGAACGTATTGTGATTTTAACGGAGCTGCTTCGCAGAAGATAGGTGCGTGATATCCAATTTAAGTCAACATGAAAGAACCTGGTGCTGGTGTAGCTTATCTTCATCGTAAAAACATACTATTTAAATTTATATAGTTTTAGAACTGACAATTATTCATAGAGCTCTGTTTTTTTTATTCATAATGAACAAACTTCAAATTACTGCTCACCTAGCCAAAACTCTCCGCTGACATCTCCAAATCCATTTTCGTATTCCAACCAAGTTCTGTAAAAATCTAGAGAACCATCGAATCGTCTTTGAAACACCTGCAGCATTTTTAATTTATATTATTTTTTAATTATTGTGTTTATTTTACAACTTATTAAAAAACAAAAACATCTAATAGTATAATTTCAGAAATTATTGTAACACAAGTTTTCAAATATTTTTATTTGTATTTTTGATTTTACCAGGTATTTAGATCCATCTTCTTTAATCTCACAATAAGCAGGAACTGTTTCATTATCAACTTTAATATTATAAACCACTTTTTGCAGAATCACTGTACGGAACTTCGTTGCAATCCGTCAAATCCGGTACAGTTGAACGGTTATTTTCTGTTTTTTAGAGCTTTTTTAGAAAAAAAATGATTTATATAATATCACAACAAAATAATGATATAAAAATAAGCAAAAAAGCAGAAGAACCTTCCTTCTTGTTGGCATGAGAAACATCATCTGTACTATTTTTATCGAAACCTTGGTTCATGGGACTTGAGTCCATTGTTGATCATGGAGCCCAAGTTCATTGCTAACCATAGGGCCATTGCAAAAATTCGTTAACTTTATTGAACCAATTTAGCTGTTCTTTGATTCATAAAATTTACTATGCTTTGTTAACCTTCAACTTCGAAACATCAGCACTGCTAGAGCTGTTTTCAATTTGTTCAATAAAACATCTTGCTACTTTACAGAATAGGCTGGATGATTGCTCACACATCACTTGTGTGTGAACACAAAAACGTAGTCTTTAATTTATTTAACAAACATTTTTTCTTGACGAAGCACGTTTGATTCGATTATTAAAATTATCTGTTCTTCATGTTTTTTTTTAAATATTACTAAAATACTCAACGAAAACCTTCTAGATTTCTCAATTCAAGTTCAAAATGAATTCTCCGTCCACGATATTCTTTTCTAGAAAATTTGAGAAATTTTGATTTTTGCATTTGTGATTAAATTAAAAATAAATAAAATGACAACTAAAACAGTGCAGCGGTTTTAAATAAAAAATTTTAATAAATAAAATACCAACGGGATTTCCAACTGTGAATTAAGTTCAATTCTATCTCGCCCACTTCTATCACCTAATTCCAACGTCTTTGAGGTAAGTGTCACATCGGTGATATTAGAATGAATAATAGGATCTGTCCGAATCACCAAGAAAAATACGTATTAATTGAAAGAAAAAACAGTCCGGCGTTAAAATATAATTCAATTTATCAATCTGATAATTAAAACTATTTCTGTTTCTATTATCTTTTGAAAAATTTATCAAACAAAACTGATCTCAAAATTGTCATAAAATAAAATGTGATGTTGAGCGGGTAAACCCGACAAGTTTGCCAATGAGGGATAATGTACAAACAAGAGTCATTTATGCAAAAACTGTGATTGAAAACAACCCAAAATGCAATGCGATGTGGAAATTTACTTATTAAAACTTTAAATTACTTTAAAAGAGTTATTTCTATTAATAACAAAAAATTGTAATATAATAACTTTAACTTTACTTGTTACAACAGCTGTCCAAATGGAAATAAATAGCACTAAACGAAACATCTGTAAACAAATAAAACAACTATATTTTTATAAATGAAAAAAAAATGTTTGTTTTTTTATAACTTGTCACTTTTTCAGCGTTTAGGACCAGAATACAAGTTAAAGTTTAAAGTTAAACTTGTAAGCTTAAACTTAAAAGCGTATATAAGCTATTTTGTGTGTTGTGTGTGGGAATGTCATGAGTCTGAGAATACAATTCTGTGGTTAAATGTTATTGAGTTCCTGTCGTTGGACGATATATCTTATTATGACGACACAAACATTGATGATTTCGTTTGGGCTAATCTGTTCAGACTTAATTAGCAAAAAATAATTTTGATGAGTGCAAATCCGTGCAAATCAAATAACATTGTTTAATAGAACTCCAACGGAATTAATTGTGATTTAGGAAAAAGGTCTGTTTATACAACTAGTTTGCAGCGGAATTTAGGATAGTATTTAGGAGAACGCAAACTAAAAATCTGGCGAGAAAGCATAGTATATTTGGACATTTAGTAGCTATCAAAACTTCGATTCATAGGAACCATAAAAACGATATAGCTGATACAGTAGGTACCTACTTCATTTCATCTTGATATAAGATATTGGCCTCAGTGGTGGGGTCCCACTTTTGAAGTTTTGAAAAAAAAGTTTAATGGCTTATACGCTTTTACTTAACTCACAACTTATTTCTGTTTGTCTGTAGCTTAGGGTTTTATATTTAATAAACTCATTTCTTGGCCATCAATCGTTCTGTTATTTGGTAGATATTTTTTTAAAAATACAGCAATAATATAAAGTCATCAATTTTAAAATAATGTAAACTTGAAATTTGGTTTCCAGATATGAAACAAAATATTGATGGCTGTCCGAGTGGTTTTTGATAACAATAAAGAGGCTGCGGACTGCGGATGAACAATTTTATGGCGTTTTTCTCAGTGCATCATCAGAGCTGACGTAAGCAATCGTCAAAAAAAAACTAACAGTTACAAACATTTGAAAAAAAAAACAAATTGGGGAAGCTGTTGTTAAAACTTCAAACAAATTATATGGGATTTAGGAAAAATTAATGAGTGCAGTGTTGTGTTGCTTGATTTCAATCTTGAACGCGTTTCCTTAAAATTTAACAAAAACGTCAATGTGTCGGTTATAAAGTTATAGGTAACCCCATTTTACCTTACTAAATCGATCAGATTTTAGCTTTTTCTACAAAAGTCTAAAAAAATAAACAAAATTAGAACAATATTTAAATTACAGCTATGAAAGAGACTGAATCGATTAAGTTGCTGAAAGGTGACAGATGTCCTACGCGTGTTGCTTTTATTTTCATCTTTTTCGTTTTTGGTTCAAGAACTAACAATCAAGCAAACATTTTGGGGAGGGGGTCATGTCGAAGGCTTTCGTGTGATGTGATTTTATAAGGCGTCTTCCATTGATATAAATAGGGGAGACCGGGGCTCAATGTTACAGGGGCTACATGTTACAGTGATAATATCTATGGTGTATATTTATTTGTAGTCAATATCAATGTTTCAGCGCATGCTCGCAGTGAATCTGACAATATCCGGCGATGCTGATTTAAATATAAACAATACTGATGAAGTTGTAGCAAATAAACTATTTTCGAGTCGATATCTTTTTTCCAGGTAGGTGTGCACTTTGTTTGTTTCTGCAGCTAGTTTGATTACTTCTGTTGTCATATTTTGCATGTTGGTAGCATGGTGATATGTGCTGATAAACAGACAATTTCTAGCGATGTAGCAGGGCCGTTGTATTAGTAGTGACTTGTTTTTTACGAAAAATCACATTGGGGCTATATGTTACACTTGTAACGGGGCTATATGTTACACTTGCAACATATAGGGTTACACTTGTAACATATAGCCCCGCATGATAAGCTGATGCTCACCAGTGAAACCTGTCCTCATATTGTTAGACAACCACGAATCGCACATGTCGATTGAGGTTATCGACCACTGCAAACTGAATGGAGTCGTTCTTCTCACGTTTCCACCTCACTGCTCGCACAAGCTACAGCCGCTGGACCGCAGCGTATTTGGACCGCTGAAAAAATACGTCAACTCAGCTTGTGATGGTTGGATGAGAAGCCTAGCTTGTGGCGAATCATTTGAGTATGATATTTTTTGTATCGTTAGAGGTGTTCCTGTACAATAATCCCTGTACATTTACGAAATATGTCTTTTATGCATCTGTAACAATGTAACCCCAGTCCTTGTAACATGTAACCCCGGTAGTGGGGTTATTTGTTACATTCGAGTGGTTCATCTAAAATCATAATTCCTAAAAATCCATGAACTAATAACAGGACTTACTTATCCTCATCTTAGTGTAACATGTTGCTGCACTAAACCCCACTGGCCTTAGGTAAATTAAGGTTATAGGGATCAGCCAATTTACAAAAAAGTGAAATTTGTAACATATAACCCCGGTCTCCCCTAGGTACTACATGTATCAAGCATGGACTTCTAAATATAGTATTAAGAAGTCCATGTGTCAAGCATATAATATATATAGTGTCAAGTATTAACTGCGTCTCCTTTTTCCTTACCGCTCTTTTTGTATTAGCTGATTAAGCCAATTAAATTAAATTAAAGCATAAATTAACTGAATAACTCCTATGAATAATTTATCATTTATTTGTAGAAATTTTTACAGCTTGAACATCTCTATTTAATAAAATAAACAACTTAGGCTCGGATTGTGTTGTTGTTTTGCGGAGAAAATTCGCCTTTTTTGGGGATCAAGAAGACCAAGACGTCTGCGAGTGTTTTTGTGAAGCTACCAGATACCAAAAGCAAACTCTGTTTGTAAGTTACAGCGAGATCACCGTACTTCAGTTCATAAGAGCTAAGCTAAATCGCAATGATTCGGTAAAAGTGCCCGAAACAAAATCAAGGGCATACATACTGCAAACAAGAAAAGATAATAATAGATCTCTGTCTGAAAGGGTGTAATTTCAAAATGCTAGCCTTCATCATTACTCAAAAATGTCCAACCTCTTTGAGACTGCTACCTACTCGATCTTTTGTCATCTGCTGCAAAGGTTCCAGTTTTATACACCACCAAAAATTATTTCCTGTTTCATCAGTATCAGTAGCATTGTCATCTCCACCGCATTTGCTTGATGCCAGACAGAATAACTGCCTTCAAAGGCAAGATAGATTTAAAAACTTGTACTCCGGTTTTGCGACCAGACATCCAAAAAAATCATCAACTTTCCACAAATGCTTCGTTACATTTGTGGGGGTGGCAATCTTCATATCCGTTGGAACAAACTTGTAAGAAAATTTTATGTCGCATAAAACATTTTGATTTATGTATGTATATCACGTTTACAGATCTAATGTTAAATAATACATATTTGATCTATTTATTTTCTATTGAAACTATAAGATTATGTTGTGATTTTACATTCTCAGCTGGAAATGGATTGATGACAATTTGAATGCGGCTTCTACGAGCCTATTGGACGACGACAAGAGTGACGAGCAGATCGGAGTCGGTGATGAGGGAAGAGCCAAAAAGAAGAGAATGGGATTTCGGGAAAGAAAAGTAAGTTTTTTCGTCCTTAAGATTGTTTTGAATAAATATATTACTGTATTCAATAATAATTGCTTCTAAAAATATTTATAATATTTTATAAAGGAGCTTCTTTTCATCAAAATTATTCATATCTAACTATGTCAGTTAATAAGACTTTTTACTTCATTATTTATTTGGTATCAGATAATATTTTTCAAGACTGTGAAAATAAGTTTAAATTCATTGATGATGCTGTTTTGAGAATTTTTAATTAAATGAGTGGCAATATTCATTTTTTTTTTCTTATAGATTATAGAATATGAAAACAGGATAAGAGATTATTCCACCCCTGACAAGATTTTCAGGTATTTCGCTACAAAGAAAGTTTCCAGCGATAAACTCGACATAGAAGTATTCATGACTCCGGATGATTTCGTCAGGTCCATAACTCCCAGTGCTAAACAAGAAGAAGGTGAGATCGGGTAGCCTAGGTTGAAATGTCCACTCTAAAATTAGTTTAAGCATGTAATGATTATTGTAATAAGCACCTAGATCTTAGAACTCGTTTCAATGGATCAAGTTTTTGATTATTTAATTTATATTTTATTTTCATTATTTAATTTATATTTTATTTTCTTTATTTAATTTATATTTTATTTTCATTATTTAATTTATATTTTATTTTCATTATTTAATTTATATTTTATTTTCATTATTTAATTTATATTTTATTTTCATTATTTAATTTATATTTTATTTTCATTATTTAATTTATATTTTATTTTCATTATTTATTTTCATTTTTTAAAAAAGGATTGGGACTCGATCAGTTTGTAAAGTTCGACCCAAGAGTGGATAAGATCGAGAGCAAGCTTGGACCCGACAGTATTTTCTGGAAATTCGGGCAGAACGGACTTATATCGTTTTCCGATTACATGTTCCTACTCGTCATTCTATCAAGTATAATTAACTGAATTTATTATCTAATGATTTTAAACTTATGAACGTTGAGGTAGAATTTTTTCTTTTTTAAATTATTTTTTCAAACATTGTTCAGCTATTATTATTATTATTATTTTCTACAACACGGACTCAATCAAAATACATAACAACTCGAAAAAGTTACTCATTCATCAATAATGTTACAACTATTTCAATTGTTATTATAACTTAATGATTTTTTTTATCTCAATAATGTCAGCTCCCCCAAGAGCCTTTGAAATCGCTTTCAAAATGTTTGACTACAATGGAGATGGAAATCTTGACTTTGAAGAATTTGATAGGGTTTTTTAATTTTTCTTACGATAAATTATTATCATCATTATTAATATTAAACAGTTGATGTACAGCATATAAATTCATGATGTTATTATTATCATTATTATTAAACAGTTGATATACAGCATTTGATGATTCACGATATTATTATTATCATTATTATTATTGTTATTAAATAGTTGATATACAGCATTTGCTGATTCACGATAAACAATATTTGATCGATGTTTGTTTTTAAAAAAATCTTTTTATTTTTCAAAATCATCGTAACAGGTCACCGAAGTGTTACGTTCGCACAGCTGCGTCGGCATGCGTCACAGGGACCACGCCGTCACGGGCAACACCCTGAAATCCATGAGCACTGGAATCACCAGGTATTTCTTCGGAGAGAACCTCGACTACAAGCTGACCGTGGAAAAGTTCCTCGAATTCCAGAGGCAAATCATGACGGAGATTCTCAGACTTGAGGTTGTCTTAGAATCAATATTTTCTCGTTTCGTGTAGATGATAAAGTTTGTTGGTTTTACTCTATGTCCAATTTTCATCTTTTGATTTTCTGCATATAAAGAAGATGGTAATGATGTAAGCACCATCAGCAATTTGGGCTATTATATTATAAATTGTCCTGAAAGCTTCTACAACACAGTAGAATTTCTACAACACAGTATATATTATAAATTGTCCTGAAAGTTTAATAAATGATGTAAGCATCATCAGCAACTTGGACTATTATATTATAAATTGTCCTGAAATTGACTGTTCAGCCAATGTTTTAAGACTTCAATTTATCATGTTCAGGGGTTGGTGAATTTCGTTGAGCAAAGATTAAATGATATTTAATTATGTCTTTCTTCCGGACAGTTTAACCGGTTCGATCCAGTCGATAACAAGATAAGCGAGAGAGATTTCGCCGACAGCCTCATCGTGTACACTGGCCACAATTTTTCTAAGAGGACGAAGCTGCTGAAGAAAGTCAAAAAAGTCTTTCCCAATGGGCCTGTAAGTTTCTGATGGTATTTTGGATATCTCATTTAGAGGCAAAATAGATTAATTAACTATCAGTCTTAATTTGTTTTTGTAATGAAGGACTGCATAGTGTGTCAATATTTAATATTTTTAGAACATTCAATTTTATGTGTTTTATATGACCATATTTTATTTCTCTATTCGACTAAATAATATAGTTTTATTAAACATTTTAAAAAAATAGCAAAATAGCTGGTCATAGAATTTCTAAAGTTATTGCGACCAACTTACACGGACGCACACACTCATTTATCACATGACATCGCAAAATGCATTTCCATCAAAACAGGGCATAACATTCGAAGACTACTTGGACTTTTTCAAGGTCCTCAAATTCATCAACGACATCGACGTTGCTCTTGTCTTCTACAATGTCGCCGGAGCTTCGGTTGACAAGCGTAAGTGTGCGGAGAGGTTTATTTCATGAACGTATGACTGGAGATGGTTCTATTGGTTGTTTAAATAGGGCTGTCAATTTTTTGTTTTGATCTTTACATATTATTCTGTTATATTTGGTTTTAATTAGGTCTCAAATGTTAACTTATTAACTAGTTTTAATATATTATGATTTTGTTTTTTTAAATAGTTTCATTTTTATATTCTTGATGAGACAGTAAACCTGATATATGAATGTTCACATGTTGATGCATTTAAAAACAGAAACCCTGAAACACGTTGCAAAAACGGTTGCACACGTTCATCTGAGCGATCATCTGGTAGATGTGGTATTCGTTCTTTTCGATGAAAATGGTTCGTTTACAGCGTCTAATATATTTTCAATAAAAAGTTTTTACAATAATTATTCCCATCGACTTGTATAATTTCCAGCCTCACTCATGGACGCTAATTAGTTGATTTTAATATTCACAAATATTTAATTATAATATTATAATTAGATGATGGCGAACTGAGTCACAGGGAATTTGTGTCGGTGATGAAACGCAGACTGATGAGAGGATTGGAAAAGCCCAAAGATACTGGATTGTTGAAGATAATTAATGCTATGTGGAAGTGTGCAAAAATCCAAGCGAGTTCGTTGAATGAATAAGATTTGTCATTATATTTCTTAAAATTTTAAACTATTATATTTAAACATTATGGTTCGAAGCTTGTGAACTACTAAACTTATTGTTTTTTTCTTTGGAATCGCCTTTGCTGCTGAATTCATGTATTTGTTTAGTTAGTTTTTTATATATTGTAAACAACTCCTTATTGGTTTGTTGTTTATTATAATTATGGTATTCAAAAAACCAGTTTTTTTTTATTTTCAAAATGTGACCTAGATGTTCTTCTGTTACATTCTGTCCAAGATATACAACAAAGAGAGAGTTTTAATTTTGTCAATAAATTCTTTAAATTCTGTCTCGATGATCAGCTGTGTTCAAAGTTATGAGAAACGGGTAACTGATGAAAATTTCTGCTGTAAGATGGGTTTTAAAGATTAACAAAGGGGGTCCCTAAGGAGGTAAAAAATAATTCTTGAGGCCCCGGTCTGAACTCTGAAAAATCTTAAACTCGTATAATTATTATATGCCGTCATGTCGAAAATTTCTCTTGCTATTCATGTTAACAAAACTTCTCTTGCTATTCATGTTAACAAAACTTCTCTTGCTATTCATGTTAACAAAACTTCTCTTGCTATTCATGTTAACAAAACTTCTCTTGCTATTCATGTTAACAAAACTTCTCTTGCTATTCATGTTAACAAAACTTCTTTTTTCTTCACCCAAGATATTTTGGAGCCTCTTTACTTTTCTGTTAAGAGTTTTACGACAGTCCTAAGTGATAGGACTGTTGTTCATGGTTGTTGCGAGTAGTAGTTGACAGTCTGATAATTGATCCCTTTAAGGGTTTTTTCCATACAGGTACAATAATTGATCCCTTTAAAGGGTTTTTTCAGATAAATACAATTTATATTAACTTTCAAGGACAGATTTTATTTTTGTTTTCAAGTGTACGAATAAGTGTTTCGTGAACGTGCATTATAATTATACATGGAACACTTAAGTACATGACTTCGAAACATGATGCGTACTTGCGTTTAGAAGTACACCGCTTCGGTACATATTTTGTACTGGTAACACCTGCATGCAATGGAAAATTTTGCCAGAAAAGACGTTCTGTATAATCATTATTAGTCATACGGTGATCATTGTTTACTTGGCGGCACAAATTAGACAGTTTTTTTTAATGCTAAACAACGACTTTTTAAGATTTTAAGAAGCGATGATTTACGAAAAGGATAGTTTGTTGACTTGGGGACAGTTGAGGTATTTTCCCTGATCTGCCCATACGGATTGATATACTTTCTTAGTAAGTCTTTCCAGTTGTTTTCATGTTTTGTCTATAACTGGAATTTTGAAAAACCTCGAAGTTGTGAGGGGATGGAAAAGCAGCATGGTCGTGCCGAGAATGAAGAAGAGACAGAGCCAGAAAAATAAGCGATCGCAGACAGCAGCCACGTGAGCCCAGTCTTTCGAATAGTTGACCGGTTTCTCGACCAGTTTCTCCCTCTTATCCGACTCCGGGTTGTTTCTATCTTTCTCTCTTTCGATTTCCCGCCGTTGCTCCTCGTCGTCGCGAGACGATCGCCTGCTTTTGCCGCGTTTTCTAACTTCGGTGACGGTCGGCGATGATTGTCTAGTGTTGGGATCGTTCGGGAGATCGGCTGTTTTATCTGGTTCGTGGTCGTGATGATGGTGGTTGTTGTTGCTGCTTGCGTGGTTTTTGTAGTCAGCGGAGGAGTTGAAGCAAGCCACTTCTCCTAGCTCTTCTTCTAAACTTGGAAGTTTGTTAATTGGATCGATATTCCGACCCGAATCGATGCTGAACTTGCCTGCCGTTTCCTCCTCCACGATGTCTTGGCTACCTGTCTGCTGCTCTCTGGCGTGCTCGTCGATTGTCGTTATCGTAGAAGCTGTCAGTTCTTTTGTCAACATAGCAGCATTGCTCGGATGGTTCAAGTCGGATGGTTCTTTCTGTAGAGCGGCTGGGTCTTTCGGTGAGGTTTTCGTACCCTGCGGACGTCGCTTGTCGGTGTCGTTCAGGTGTCTGATGGCGATCGATGCCAGAGCTGAGCCGATGTCGAAGGATTTGGAACGTGACAGCTTGTTCACTTTCTTCGGAGATTCTTTCAATCGACCTTTTTCATTTTTCGAAGGAGTTCTAAAAGTGAATAAATCATTTAAGTTTTTTGAGTAAAATATATAAATTGGCGTTTTAAGTCCTTTAAATTAACTTCACCGCAGGTTTTGATTTATTCCCGACAAATCTTAGAAGTAGAAATAAACAATCTCCGTCATCCAATCAAGGTTAAACTTGGAATATAGTCTCGTTCCTCATGATGACGATGAGTTTTAGTAAAGTTTGAAATTTTTTCCGATTTTTAACAACTCATGCCTGCATATTAAAGTTATCAAACAAAACGAGCCAAAGTCAGCACGAACCAGTCAGGAGTTTTGTTTGTTCTGTTTGCTTTGTATTAAATATCTTAGTTTAGTTTTCTTTTCTAATGGATTGGTGCGAGTGTGTATCGTTGGTAGTTTATATATGTAGATTTTCTAATTCCTAAACATCGCATATAAAGGATTTATAATAAAACATGATTTGTTTAAATAGAGAAGATCTGATAAGTTATGGAACCAGCGAATATTAATTGAAATATCGATCGCAGAATTCGTCCTACAATTTTTTTTAGCAGGAAAATTGCTGAAAAAACTTTGCGGCCATTCAAAATATTTAATTGTAGCGCAAATAACCTCTAAATAAGTAATTTGCTTGAAAAGGTTTCAATAAACACCCACTTGTGTGCTCTGACATTTGTCCTTCTACTGGCAGGATTGTAGGTTGCCATGAGGTGAAGTTCTTCATCTTCTGTCAGATATTCTGACGACTGCTTTCCCACGAAACTCTTCTTTCCATCTTT
>OZ022247.1:3333951-3366451 GCA_963978895.1 Erpobdella octoculata
CCTTTCCGAAATATTTACGCTTGAAAGTTACCTGGGAGCTACTTTTTTTTTATAGATTTTTGAATTCAAATTGTTTTACGGTTTTTAGTTTATTTTGTTTCAAAAACATTTAAAATAAATTGTAATTAATAAATAATTATTTTTTTAATATAACAGTTTTTCAGTCAACTTTTCGCTCCCAATTTTTTCGCGCTAATGATTTTTTCCATTATTTAATAACTATGATTTATTCTAAATAGTTATTGAAAGCGACAAAATGAAATAAAACAGTAAACTCTATAATAGCAAACCGAGTTGAATTTAAAAGCTGCAATGAGACGACAGCCTGCAGGTCATTTTGAAACATGAAAGCAGATTTTCTCTGAGACGAAATGCGATTGGACGAACAGAAAACATTTTAGGAACAAAAAAAAGTGCAAAACGCAGAGGCGAATACAAAAGGGATCCTGGGGATTCGGACCCCCTTTTGTTGCAAAAAAAACACGTCATTTAGCACTTTACAGGCAGTTACAGGCTCCAAACTTCTAGACCTAACAATCTGCCAAGAGTACAGAGTAACAGCTGTCATAACATCCTTTCATCTTCTATTTTTAGTTTGTTTCAACTGTCTATAAAGTCTATTTAATTTTTAGAGAATGTTATTTTGATTTAATTGTTTTATGAGACTTGCCATTTAATTAACTGGTAAACAACGATTAAAACATGTTAAATATCTCGTGTTCATCGATAAGTATAACTTGATGTGATATTGAAATCGTATTAAATCATATAATTAGATATGATTATGTTTAGAAGTGTTACTCGTCCGCTATAATATGTGTGTTTACAAGGATTTAATTTCCTATAAATTGTTAATAGACCTGATAATGCCTTTATTATGATATATCTTGTATTGTACAGCACTTTACTACAACGAAAGGTATGTATATTTTTTACTCTACAAGTCTGCTAAAAACAGATATGCAGATTTTTGTAATAATAAATCCTTACCAAAACTATGTTAAAAATACAACCAATAAATCTAACTATAAATTTGAAAAAATATTTCTACTCAACCCGTTTTGGACTCCCCTTTTCACTAATCCAGTGTCCGCCCCTGCAAAACACCAAAAAACTATCCAAGTAAGAGGTGAACTTTCTTGGAAGCGAACTTCCTCAAGAACATATTTTCACACAAACAAATTTTCCGAGGAGTGAAAGCTTAATGCACATTTTTAAGAATAAAAATTTCCCAAAATAAAAAACAACTGGGGACTGACATGTGGAAACGATTTTTTCGCATCTCCTTGTAGCCACTTGCTTTAATCTCGACTTTTTTTTAGTTCAACTATAAAACTAAAGTTTCTAAAAGCAGCTCAAGCGTTTCCAAGATTTACAGCTTGCTACGTATAAATATAAAGCTACACTAAATAAATGACCAAGATAAACAGAACAGACAGGTTGCGACCTGCAACACGACAAGGTCCTTGGCAATAAAACTCGTGCCATGATCGAAAAACCTTTGCATTATAAGTACCTGTTGCTGGCTTGCTGGCTAAGTAGCAAGGAACCCTCAATTTCCTTGCACCCCATTTGTGGACCAGTAGACAGAATTCGATCAGGCTCATTTGCGGAGAGATTTTTTTTTAAAGATAATAAACTTGTAAATAAATTTGTATCCAGCCAAGCCTACCAAGTAATGGAATATGATCGGACGTCCTGGGCACGGTGTCGGCTACGTTGACCAGGAAGAGGCGAAAGGAGAGGAGAGCTGCCACGCCGATGTGAACCTTCTGCGAAGGAACGCAGTAGAAGAGAGACAAGAGGACAGCCGACGTCAGAAGACCAGGGACGATGACGTTCATTACGTAGAAGGTGTGACGACGTCTCAGCTGAACGGAAAATGAAATGTAAGAAAACCGCTGTAGTGGGCAGCACGCGAAGGCGAATTCGTCTCTTTTTGCATCTGTCTTCATGACCTTTGAAATTATTTATTTATTTATTTATTTATTTATTTATTTATTTATTTATTTATTTATTTATTTATTTATTTATTTATTTATTTATTTATTTATTTATTTATTTATTTATTTATTTATTTATTTATTTATTTATTTATTTATTTATTTATTTATTTATTTATTTATTTATTTATTTATTTATTTATTTATTTATTTATTTATTTATTTATTTATTTATTTATTTATTTATTTATTTATTTATTTATTTATTTATTTATTTATTTATTTATTTATTTATTTATTTATTTATTTATTTATTTATTTATTTATTTATTTATTTATTTATTTATTTATTTATTTATTTATTTATTTATTTATTTATTTATTTATTTATTTATTTATTTATTTATTTATTTATTTATTTATTTATTTATTTATTTATTTATTTATTTATTTATTTATTTATTTATTTATTTATTTATTTATTTATTTATTTATTTATTTATTTATTTATTTATTTATTTATTTATTTATTTATTTATTTATTTATTTATTTATTTATTTATTTATTTATTTATTTATTTATTTATTTATTTATTTATTTATTTATTTATTTATTTATTTATTTATTTATTTATTTATTTATTTATTTATTTATTTATTTATTTATTTATTTATTTATTTATTTATTTATTTATTTATTTATTTATTTATTTATTTATTTATTTATTTATCTTTTCAACATTTTCTTTTATTTCAAAGTCATCAGAAAAATATTAAACAACTATTTTTCTATTTAAAACCTTAAACTTCAACCTTATGGTGAAGTTTCGTAGAGTTACAAAATTCTAAATCACAGTTGCATTTTTTCATCAACATTTAGCACTCATATTTTTATCAATTATTTTGCACCAAACTATCCCGTATAATCAACGTGTGCGATGACACCAATGAACTCTTCCGCACCGATCGGGCATGGAGCAACTTTCGTACCACTCCACCACTCCAGTCACCAAAGTCTCTACTTCTTTAAATACACTTTATACCGTTTTTTATGGCTTCATTTATCTCCTTAAATCTTCAAAGCTTTCCTGAGGAAGTTGATAGGATTAACTCTAATTCAAGCTAAAGAGATTTTTCAAAGACTCTGGGCACTCTCGATTTTTATGGGGGTTTTTTTTAATTAAATTAAAATAAATTATAATTAAGACAGAAAATATTTATTGAAGATTTTTTTTAAATACAAGCATTTGTCATCTTGGTGAAAATAAGTACTCTCGTACTTATAAAGAGAAGGACTTCGCAGACATTGAAATATACATAATAATAAATCTCGCAGATGAGTTGAATAAAGAATTTTCAAGAATATTATATAGTGTATTGTAGAGGATAAGTTCATGTTATAAAATGATACAAATTATTAAAAATGTCTGAAGGATATTATAACACTTTATGATATTTTAAAATTTAATATATACATTTAATATATTTAATATATAAAAAAAATTTAATAATAATAAACAATATATTAGAATGTAACAGAATATTATAAAATACAGGAAACATACTAACAAAACATTATAAACATTTTATTATTGTCATTTAATTTTCAAATAGCAAATATTATATTAAACAAAAGAAGTTCTTTCTAAAACTAACATGCCACTCCCCATTCTTCTCATAAGCATCGATTCTAATGTTCGTCTCATCCGTTGTCAGATTCATCTTCGTCGTGTGGTAAGACCAGGCACCGAATTTTATCTGGCATCTTCCCGATAATAACAATTATTATTATTATTATTATTATTATTATTATTATTATTATTATTATTATTATTATTATTATTATTATTATTATTATTATTATTATTATTATTATTATTATTATTATTATTATTATTATTATTATTATTATTATTATTATTATTATTATTATTATTATTATTATTATTATTATTATTATTATTATTATTATTATTATTATTATTATTATTATTATTATTATTATTATTATTATTACTTGATTTTTCTAATCAAAAGATTAGCTGAATTTTAATTAAATCAATTGTTCGCGATTCGGATAATAAAATTATTATCTTTAATAAGAATAATAATAATAATATTATTATTATTATTATTATTATTATTATTAAATGTTTATAAATAGAAGAAACAAATGTCTGGAATGGAACAAAAATTGATTTCATGGCTGACGATGGAACCAGCAGTATTTTTGCATTATTTTCATCTCATCATATTCCTCAGTGAATCATGAAAACCTGACGATGGTTGATGAATGTAAACAATTTAAAATGTTTCATGTTTCTTGTGCAATACATTTTCCAGCGGTGCTGGTTCCTGGGAGGACGGGAGAGTAAGGAAAATAGGAGAGATAAAAAGAAAGAGATGATGATGATGATGATGATGATGATGATGATGATGATGATGATGATGATGACGATGACGATGATGACGATGATGTTGATGATGACGATGATGATGATGATGATGATGATGATGATGATGATGATGATGATGATGATTCTGTGATCAAATGACGATTCTGATTAGTTTTTTGTTAATTATTTATCATTAACACGTGTGTTTGTTTGTTATTAATCAATAAAAGAGCTTAAACAAAAGCATGTCTTGAGAAGTATCTGCATTATTATCGGCATGTCTACATTTTTGAACGATGGTGTTGGTATTGATGACAGTATTTTAAGTGACTATTGGTATTGATTGAAGAAACACACTTTCTAGGTATTGTTAACATGCCCGCGCACAAATATACAAGCAGATATAAGCGAGACAGTGGAACACAATTTTAGAAAAATATCTACTAAAACATTCAAACAAGATGGCGCTGCGTATGGCGATTTCTGAAGACGAAATGATGATGATGGGTTTTAGCGGCAGTGATGGCGATGACGGAAATGGCGTGATGGAACTGGTGGTTCAGGCATGGTCGTAGTGGTGGTGTTGGTGGTGGTAGGGTGACGGTGGAAGGTGATGGTGGCAGATGATGGTGGCAGATGACGTAGCAGATGATGACGGTGGCAGATGATGGTAGCAGATGATGGTGGCAGATGATGTCGGTGGTCCATTTCTACTGTAGCACAAACCTTTGCGTGTCGAATGGATAGAACGTGATGTCGATACTGCACATTGTCTTGAAGATACCTCCCGGTTCCCACCGTATTTTACCATTCGAACCGATTATCGCCTGGAACTCGTTGTATTCCCCGTATATGCTCTCGGCTCTTTGAAAAGAAATTGAATTTTTAATATAAATTAAATTTTTAAGATAAATTAACATGGTTTAGAGTGGTTCACCAGACTGAAGCCTGTGTTTATGGTGCTTGCCTACCCATACCCCCCCCTATGGACGCTGGTGACGCTGGTTAGATTCGAAACGCCGTCATTCAAGCCACCTTTCACACCACTACCACCGCTTTACCGAAAATATAAAAATTATACCAGAAACGTTTTTTGAAAATTAAGTTTTAAAATTTAAATTCAATTATTGAAATTAAAAAAAAAACATTTGGGAAACTGCTCTTTGGACTTTTTTTTATTACTTTCAGTTCATGTCTTTCAAAATCGCATTTTCAGCTTGTTATAAAATAAATTTCCAAACAAAAACATACATTTCTTCCCTTGAATATTATATTGACTTAAACAACCACTCGCCAATTCACACACTTACTCACTCAATCATTCACTCAATCATTCACTCAATCATTTACTGAATCATTCACTCAATCATTCACTCACTCAATCATTCACTCAATCATTCCCTCAATCTATCAATTAATCATTCACTCAATTGAGTCAATTGTTCACTAATTCATTCACTTAATCATTCACTCAATTATTCACTCATTCATTCACTAATTCATTCACTCAATCATTCATTCACTCAATCGTTCAATCAATCACTCACTCAATCATTCATTCACTCAATCATTCATTCACTCAATCATTCACTCAATCATTCATTCATTCACCTAATCATTCATTCACTCAATCATTCATTCACTCAATCATTCATTCACTCAATCATTTATTCACTCAATCATTCACTTGATCACTCCTCCATTCATTCCTCGCCAGCCTACCCACTTCCTACTCACCACTCCTAGCATTGAACTTGCCTCCTACCGAACACTCGAGTAAATAATCTGTAATTTCTTTTTTATTTGCTCTCAATTCAAATTCTTCTTATTATTATTATTTATTTTTTATTTTTTTTCCACTTGCATTTTTTCACAATTCCTCCGCTAGATCCCTCTTGGTACTTTGCTACTCATCATTCTTCCAGGCTCTTGAGATCCTCCAAGTAAATGTAGCATGTAGAACCTCGATTGCATCGCAGAGGCACAGACTCACTCACGTGCACAGAAAAAACGCACATTCCTGAGACTCGTAAGAACACATGCAGACACACACACACACGTGTATGTATATATCATGTACACAAAACTTTCTCGCAAGGCATCTTGCTTGTAGAACTAGCTCTTAACAAGTGAAATTCAATAGATTAATTGATGTCTGGGATTTCACTCATTTTGCTTCTTTTTTTTATTTTCTTTTTTTTTCTCTTTCTCTCCATCTCATTTTTTTCTATTTTCATCCAAGCCACACATCACTTTCATTCTAATCTACCTGATATAATCATTCAATCGGACGTTTTGAAGTTTACCGAAATTGCTTTTTTTCTTTTATTTTTTTTAATCGAATCAAAAAGCTCGATTGCATAAATCGAACACTTCCTCCAAAAACAAGATCGAGATCGAGATCAAGATCGAGATAGCACGTCCTCGAGACCAAGCCAAGACTTGGCTATTTACTAAGAAGACCGAATCATTGATTTCGATAATTTATATTTTCGAGAAATAAAACTAAAAAAATCGATGTTATGATTTGTCAGGAAGTGAAAGCAATTTAGACATTCAATCAATAAACGCCTTCAGAAAAAGGGTCCAGACATTTAAATGTTTGACTTTTCAGTTGTTCCATTTTCCATGGAAAAAATCAAACCATGCACTAGAATAAGATCTGTAACAAATCTGCATTTAAAATCTGATTTTTCTTAAACTAACCTTAATTAGGCTACCATATATTTTTATTTAAATAATATTCAAACTCTAAAACCAATAAATTTTCTTTTGAATTGTGGTGCACTGAAATGTCTTCCTAGAAACTGAATTTCAAAACAACAACATTATTATATACACATATACGTTAAACTGTTATTAAACTTTTTTGACCCGTCACATTGTTCTCTCTCGCACGATCTCACTTATATTATCCCAGCCTGTTGTTCTATCTTATTAAACTATTAAACTAATTTAATGTTTATAAATTTTTATCACGAAAGTCTTCTAAGAAATTCCGAAAGTTATTCACTAATTGAAAGTTTATAACGAAACCGAGAGAAAATTCAGAGAAGAAAATACATACACTATTTAGAATTAATTCTTTTATTTAGGAGGTCACTTAAAAGGTCATTCAATTTCAAAGCACCGCCATCGTCATCATCATCATCATTATCATCATCATCACCACCACCAGAATTATCATTACCATAATCACCATTATCACAATCATCATTATCATCATAATCATCATCATCATCATCGTCGTCGTCGTCATCATCATCACCAACATCATCATCATCATAACCCAGGATATTCGTGTCTCCATAGCACGTGCAAGATATTAACGTCCATTATTAACACCGCTCCGATGGCTACACCCATTGAAGATATCCATATTAGCCTCAACCACATCTTCACAGTCGTCATAGTAACCAAGATAGTCATGGTATAACTGAAATATATTTTAATCGGTAATGTAATTTTTTAATAATTTCGTCATCATTATCAAAACTATGACTGATGACTCATCTTTTTTAAGGAATTCAGATTCATTTCGTAATTTATGACCATGATGACGAAAATCGTGATAATGGTGATTATGGTGATGATGGTTGTGATGATGATGATGATTACGGTTGAAATTATGAAATTGGAATTAAAACACGTTTCTACTGGTAAAATTCATTATTCAAAACCTCCACATCCGTCCCTGTCTATCCTTCCATCCATCCATCCATCCATCCATCCATCCATCCATCCATCCATCCATCCATCCATCCGTCAGTCCGTCCGTCCATCCATCCACCCGTCCATCCATCCACCCGTCCACCCGTCCATCCATCCATCCATCCATCCATCCATCCATCCATCCATCCATCCATCCATCCACCCATCCATCCATCCATCAATCCATCCATCCATCCATCCATCCATCCATCCATCCATCCATCCATCCATCCATCCATCCATCCATCCATCCATCCATCCATCCATCCATCCATCCATCCATGGATATCTTAGACGTTCGTGACAAGCGCCTGTCAAAAACTGTTTTCGCTACTAAATCGAGTGATAATCCGCTCTATGTTAACATCACCATGAACACCATCGTTGCAACCACGCATGAATACCCTCCATCGCTACCCCCTCCCCTCCCTTCCATCTACCGCAGAAGTATTTCTGACCCTCGTTGTAGTATACAAGAACTTCCCTAAAAAAATTAGTTAATACTAATGCCACTTAAAACATTATAACGTTTTTTTTATATTTCATTCATTAATTAATAAAAGTTTAGAAATCGTTACTGTACATTAAGAGCAATTATAATCATGTTATTATATTACAACTATTAAAAATGATTATTTTTGTTACTATCATCATCATCATCATCATCATCATCATCATCATCATCATCATCATCATCATCATCATCACAAACCCATTGATGACAGCGAACTCGGGCCTCCAGATGTTTTCTCCTTTCACCACCACCTCATCTAGGGAGCTGATATCTCGTGTCCACGTCAGCCTCTCGTCCGTCCACTCCTAAATCAAATTTTGTGTTGCTAAATAAATATTTATATCATCATCACCACCATCAACGTCATCATCGTCGTCATCGTCATGATCATCAACACGATGATCATCATTATCATGATCACCATCATCATCATCATCATCACCATTATCATCATCATCATCATCATCATCATCATCATCATCATCATCATCATCATCATCATCTCACAGAACAGCACATTCTCTTTCAATATCTCAGAAGGCAACGTTAAGCAGTCATGCAAAGTTGTCGTAGATGTCGGTCCGAATAATTCTTTCCAGAAGGCGATTTGAGCTGTTTTAAAAAAAACTTCTTCCGACGAGGAGTGGTGATGATGATGATTATTGGCATCCTGACCATCATTATCATCATCATCATCATCCACATACTCACCACCATCATCATCATCATCATCATTATCGCACCTCATCATCATCATCATCGTCGTCGTCGTCATTATCATCGTCGTCGTCGTCGTCGTCGTCGTCATTATCATTGTCGTCGTCATTATCATTGTCGTCGTCGTCATCATCACCACCACCACTATCATCATCATCATCATCATCATCATCATCATCATCATCATCATCATCATCATCATCATCATCATCACCATCACCATCATCTTCACCATCATCATCATCATCACTACCACCAGCGCTTTCCAGCTTCATTGCCACCAAATTATCTTCCACCTAAATTGCAACATTTTTACTTTCCGTGATCAGCTTCCATGTAACAGAAATTCAGTTTTATTTTGCTTTTTGTGTTTTTTTTTAAACAAACAAAAATGTTTTGAACGGCTGATAATAATTATGATATACCGGCGTGATTGCAGTGGATAATTACGTGGGCGGTGGATATGAAGTCGAATTGCTGTGTGGGTGGATAGTTATGTGGGTGGATAGCTATGTGGGTGGATAGTTATGTGGTTAAATAGTTATGTGGTTGAATAGTTATGTGGTTGAATTGTTATGTGGTTGAATAGTTATGTGGTTGAATAGTTATGTGGTTGAATAGTTATGTTGTTGAATAGTTATGTGGTTGAATAGTTATGTGGTTGAATAGTTATGTGGTTGAATAGTTATGTGGTTGAATAGTTATGGGGTTGAATAGTTATGTGGTTGGATAGTAATGTGGTTTGATAGTTATGTGGTTGAATAGGTATGTGGTTAGATAGCTATCTGGCTGAATAGTTATGTGGTTAGATATCTATCTGGCTGAATAGTTATTTAGAAGATAGTTATGTTAAAATTTAATAATATAATTCGAACACCATGGAAGTATTTATAGTATTGCTTTGTTTTTTGCGAGCCAGTCCCAAGTCTGGATAAAGGAAGAAGGACATTTAAAAAGATCAAAATTGATCTACGATAGGAGGCACTTAGGTTCTTCCTACATACAGCTATTTCAGTCTTAAAACACTTGATTAAAGGACTATAAATATTAGAAAAAATAAATAACAAAAATATTTATCATTTATATTTTTGTATATGTATAAATGTGCATAGCGGTGAAATGTATGAGTTAGTATGTTGTTTAATATGCGTGGATGTGTTATTTAAAATAGAACTTGGGATGTGAAAACTGCAAAAATGTGATTTAGGATGAATGTGCTATGTGCTGTTAGATAAAAAATTTGAACATTTGAAACAAAGCTATCTGAGTTAATAAGAGGCTTAATTATTATTAGTCATGTTTTTTGAAAAACCTGAATCAGTGGTAGATCACAAAAGCATTACGGTATCTCTTAACAGTATTTTTTATTATTTTATAAAAAAAGAAATTCACTATTATTATTTTTCAAATAATTGAAATTTAAGTTTATATATTTTTTATAAAATGTGTGTATGAAATTCATATTTTTTAAATAAATCATTTAATTTCATTATTTTTAAATCAATCATTTAATTTAAAACTTTTTTAAATAAATAATTTAAATTCATACTTTTTAAATAAATAATTTAAGTTCAAATTTTATTTAAATAAATAATTTAAGTTCAAACGTTTTTAAAGGAATAAGTCAATCGAAAGTGAAACTGACCAGGATTAAAAAACCCGTCGTTGTCAGGATTTGATTTCTGACGTTCTGAAAAAAGATTAAAAAATGAAAAACAGAAATTAGAACACTTCACTTTTAATAAATTTTAATAAAAAAAATTTTTAAATCTTCATATTACCTTCACCGTTTTTTTGTATGCATTCAGAAGCAACACAAGTTTTGGAAGTCAAAATTAACCAACTTCCCGTTAACCAATCGAGCTGAAACTTGGAGCATATAATTTCCGTCGAGAACAATGCACTCTATTACATTTTAAAATTCAATGGAAAAAACTTAAATAAAATAAAATTTAAAGTAGTAAAATTTAAAAAAAAATAAAAATTTTTAGACAATTAAAACATCAATTTTTAATTCGTTAAAAAACAATAATTATTTTTCCAAATCAAAAAATTAAAATAATTTTATTTTCATATTGATTAAAAGTTTATTAATATTTTCATCCTCACATACTTTACATATCAATTGTTTAGAAAACTGTTGTCAATTTTTTCCTTCTGTTTTATATACTTATAACTATCAGAAAATTATTTGTAAAAAATTAATAGCTGACTAATTGAAAAATTTGTTGCAGGTTGCTTATTTTAGTAATAAAAACATAAAATTGAAAAATAAAAAAAATTGAAACATTGTAGTTGTTTGCATGTTGTTGCTGGCACAACTGCATAATTCTCGAGAACAACAATACAAACTTCTTCTTTAGAGGTTTTACAAAAAATTACTTGAAAAATGCGAGTTTTTCAGGTTGAACCTGATTTCGTCTTACTACGATCTCCTCTTCTTTTTCTTTCTCTTTTTTCATTCCCTCTTTTTCTTTCTGCTGTCGTTCTCTCCATCACTTGTTTCCAATATGGGTCGAGTTTCAGCCTTATTTCCTATCATCGTCATCATCATCATCGTCGCCGTCACCACCACCACCACCATCACCATCATCATCACCATCACCATCACCATCATCATCATCATCTTCATCATCTTCATCATCATCATCATCATCACATCATCACCACCACCACCATCATCACCACCATCATCACCATCACCATCACCATAATCATCACCACCACCATCATCATCATCATCACGATTGTTCCCTGAATAACAAAGCTTGATGGTGATATAATTTCAAACGTTAATTTTATTAGCGTCCAGCCTACGAACTTCTGCTCAAACTAATTTTTTTATATAAAAAAAAAATAATAAACACGCTTTCCACCTTGCCTGCATACTTTAATATCCTGACTTTTCATGCTGGAATGGATTTCCGTTTCTCGGAGCCATTTAGCAGTCAAATTGAGAGTTAGTATAACTGTGCGTGGCCACACTATAAAAGACGTTTGACCACGTGATGTTGACACTGTGCCTGACTGTGCTGCTGTTCAGGCGAGTTTTTGATCTATGACGTCATAAGGAGAGGGGGTAGGTAGGCCTGAACGAGGGGGTTAGGTAGGGCTGGGTGAGGGGGTTAGTAGGGCTGGATGGTTCTAGGGTCGTTCAATTTTTTTATTATCAGAAGTGCAACTATTTTGAAGTTTTAAATTTAACTCCTATGCTTACAATTGATTGCACCTTTGGGATTTGAGAGTGTTATACGGGTGACGTTGAGCGCGAAGACGTTCAAAACGCCTAACTTGTTATCTGCATTCCCAGTTTCCATGATCCCATTCTTATTTTCTACATCTCTTTCATCTTTAGACTCTAACTGGAATTTTGAGTTAATCAAAGAGAAAAGTTTTATGTGATATGCGATGTATAAATCAACTTGAGAGCATTTATCCCTATCTGCGCGGTTTGGTAATACAGTACTTATATATAATATTTTTATTCTGTTTTTTTTATATTTATCTCTAGAGATAACTCGTCAAAAATGATGGTTTTTTAATAAACATCAACGTACATAATTTCCGATGTCTGGTGAGCGCCTTACCTCTACCACTCATTCATCACGTTTTAAAAAGGTGAAAGTAGAAATCATAGCCCCGCTAATCGCAAGCCAGTCCCAAGTCTGGATGAAAGAAGAAGAATTATGTTTCGTGACAGGAAGTACTTTGGTATTTTCTACATATACAAATGAATCAGTTTTAAAACTTCTGGTTTAAAAGACTATAAACTATTATACAAAATAATAGTAGAAGTTGTTGTATTGCCTTAGCGCCATACACTTTTCTCTGCTAGTTTTGTAGATTTAAAATAGTTGTTTTAGTTGTGGGCTGTTTCTTACAATTTTATACGATTTCAATGTTTGTTGCTGAAGAAGTTAGTAAACTTAATATTTCAATGTCGTCATGGATACCATTGTTGCTGGTTTACCTCACTAGGGATGAAATTTTGACAAGGTTTCTGAGTTCGCGAAATGAACTGAATACCAACTCAAGCACTTGATTGGACCTGCTTTATCTTTATCTTTATTTATTTTTTTTCTTGCTTTTTCCAAGAAAAGAAAATATGTCGAAAAAATGCTTCTCACCGGCAAGATAAAAGAAGATGCTGATTGGATGAATTAAAAGATGTTCAGTAGGTACCATCATATGCCGGCATCGACGAAAAAACCTGCATTTTAGTCTCTTTCTTTTGTTTTTGTTTTATTGGGAAAACGCTAACTATAACTGTGGAATGCAATGTCTGTCTGTCTGTCTGTCTGTCTGTCTGTCTGTCTGTCTGTCTGTTTGTCTGTCTGTCTGTCTGTCTGTCTGTCTGTCTGTCTGCCTGTCTGCCTGTCTGTCTGTCTGTCTGTCTGTCTGTCTGTCTGTCTGTCTGTCTGTCTGTCTGTCTGTCTGTCTGTCTGTCTGTTAAGTTGTGTTCATTTTACGTTAGATTTTGAAATAAGATTTTCATTTAATCGAGATGGAATTATAAAACAATTCAGGATTGTTGTTGATATGTTTTGAGATCGTCAATCTCTAACTCCGCCATTAGAATTAATTTGGCGATCATCATCATCATCACCATCACCATCATCATAATAATCATCAGCAGCATCAATAACACCATAATCAGCATCACGACCTTCTGGTCAACAAAGTCATCACCATCAATAATGAAGTCATTATTATCCATCACCATCTTCTCCAGTCGCCACCACCACCATAATAACCTTACGTCAACTTGACCCATGATGGCCACCACCATAACCTTACGTCAACTTGACCCATGATGGTCACCACCATAATAACCTTACGTCAACTTGACCCATGATGGCCACCACCACAGTCCTCTCTCCATTTATTTTGCACCACAATCCCATCGCGACCTTTCATCACAACGTCACGGCTCCAGCAGATTCATTGCCTCTGGGTGTTAGCGACAATTAAACAAAAACGCCTTCCATGACGGCCAGATGAATGAATCTATGCGATGACAAGTAGACAATCTTGCCTGCACCTCTGAAAATATTTTTATACTTTCAGTTTTGCTTGTGAATAAATTTTTTTCTATATATATTCATTTATTATTTATTTGCCGTTATTGAATTTGAAAAGTCGAGCTCAAATGATTAAGAGAGAAACTCATGCACGCAGAAAGTTTTGGTTCAAATCCTGTTGTTCGCTTTTCAAGTTAGAAAAAAGGCTTTTCTTTGGTGATATTAATTAATCGCGTTTTTATAAAAACGTAATTTTCACAAATTATAGAAAAAGGCGTTATATTAAAATATCCACTTTGATGGATTTGTTGAACTGATCAACCAAATTATGATTGATGCACAATGCACCAGCTTAAACTTTTCCATCACCTACGTTGTTTCTTCAACTTGAAATTAACATAGACTGATCCTGCTATTAATTGAAACCAGCAAACCCACGATTTTAGTTAATAATAATCGTAGCTGGTTAACAGGCTTGGGGTTATTGCTTGACTGGAAAGAAAAGATCCAGTCAAGCAAGTCCTTGTGGAGGTGGAAAGAAAGCGGAATGTTGAGAAATTTCCTACAAAGTGGAAGCTGGATTTAGATTTCAGCTTTTTTTCTTCAATTTTTTGACAAAATTTATAAATTAGTCGATGCAAAAAATAGTTCTTGCCCATAAATTTATAGCTTTTATCAATCCATCAATCAATTCATTCATCCATCCATACGTCCTTCGATCCATCATCCATCAATGAATTCCCTCAAAATATAGCAACATGGTTGTTCAATTTATTTTAATAGACAAGGAGCGTTTTCTATGAGAAACAAAATGTTAATTATCAAAATTATAGAAAGCAAGAGATAAACAGGTTTAGTCACAGCTTGGGGTCATTATTTTCTTTTGTTTAGATGTTGAGAAACTACAAGTTTTCTTTAGAGAAATAAACTAATCGGTTTTTAGTTTATTAGAAAACGATTATTAATTTTTTAAATTGAAAACTTACAATAGAAATTTTGATTTTTTTTTTTATCATAATAATTCGAAACATTTTTTTAATTTTTCATCTTTACGTGCTTCACATAACAATTATTTTAAAAAAAAGCGTGGTTAATACTTTTTTATTTCATAGACATATTGTCATCAAAAAATAATTTGTAAAAAATTAGTAGCCGCTCAGAATTATTATCATAAGCACAGTCATTTAACTTCAATTTTATTAATTTTATATTCCTAGTAAAATGTTGCCCGTCTAAAAGTGTTAATTTTATTACTTTGAACTATTTGTAAATTTCAAGCTCATTTCAGAGCCATTTCTATGACTAGAACAACAGTGAGGAGCGGTTCTAACAAGCCAAGCACAAGAAGGTCAGTTCAGAGCGGTCAGCGGTAAGAAATTAATAAAACATTGAGCAAAAATTGAGAAGAAAATTTCAATGCAGAAAAAAGTTTCAACTAGGAAATAAATTATTTTAAGTTTCAATTGGAAATTAAATTATTTTAAATTTCTAGGTCAGCCGGCAGAGCAAAAACTGAAAAAAGAAAGTCTAAAATTAGAATATCATCTGATTTTACGGAGGGGACTGGATCGTCGTAGTCCTTGCTGTGTCCGTTCAAGAAAACGAGCATAGATGGTAGGAATATAGATGGTAGGAAAATAGATGGTAGGAAAACAGATGGTAAGAAAACAGATGGTAGGAAAATAGATGGTGGGAAATTTATGGTAGGAATATAGATGGTAGGAAATAGATAGTAGGAAATAGATGGTAGGAATATAGATGGTAGGAGAATAGATGGTAGGAATATAGATGGTAGGAAAATAGATGGTAGGAAAATAGATGGTAGGAAATAGATGGTAGGAATATAGATGGTAGGAAAATAGATGGTAGGAATATAGATGGTAAGAAACTAAACTATAACTGAGAGTCTTGTACTATCTGGTATTTTTTATACCAAACCTAGATTTTTTTAAATTTTAACCTGAACATAAATCTTTTTTTTTTCAATTAGACTATAAGTTGCAATGAGCCAAATTCGAAAGAGATTGTACTCGGTTTTTTCAGTCCGCAAAACCGAAATTGTAAAAAAAATTAAACTCGATTACAAACCCCTAACCCCCAGAAGTTGAATTTTCTATTGGATTGCTAGTTGATAATGAAGATGAAATTATTTATGCGTTGTTAAATGGCACTACAATCACCTCCAGGTACAGTTGATGGAGCTTCAAAATGAGAATTAAATATTCATCGGAAACTCTCCTTGTTGGGGTTAATGAAAAGAAGTTGAGAAAGGAGAAAGAATGAAAGAGAAAAAACGAGAGAGAGAGAGAGAGAGAGAGAGAGAGAGAGAGAGAGAGAGAGAGAGAGAAAGAAAGAGAGAGAGCGAGAGAGAGAGAGAGAGAGAGAGAGAGAGAGAGAGAGAGAGAGAGAGAGAGAGAGAAAGAGAAAGAAAGAGAGAACACGATACAAGAAATGAAAAGAAGACGAAATATGAAATTAGGTAAAGGATCCCTTCATGAGCTATAATGCTTATCATCGCTATTGTCCGGAGTGGTTATATGGGCCCTGTACAGTACGGGTCGTTTCTAGTAGATTAGGTATTCAGGATATTTTTCTATGGGAATTCACATAAAGTGCATTTAATACCTTTGGGTTCTCGAAGGCTCGCTGTAATATGCAGCTTCTCTCTCTCTCTTTCTCTCTCTCCTTCTCTCTCTCTCTCTCTTTCTTTCTTTCTTTCTTTTTATCATATTCTTTTTGGTTTTTTTTCTGAACAGTTTGCTTGGCTTTATGAAGAGAAATAATCGAATATCAAGATAACGTTGACGTGATTTAAAGTTATAACGAAGGTGATTTATGTATGCACATGATGATGGCGATAGTTGTTAATGATAGTTATTAATGATAAAGATGACGATGACGATGATGATGATGATGATGATGATGATGATGATGATGATGATGATGATGATGATGACGATGACGATGACGATGACGATGACGATGACGATGACGATGACGATGACGATGACGATGACGACGACGATGACGACGACGACGACGATGACGACGACGACGACGACGACGATGACGACGACGACGACGATGACGACGACGACGATGATTTTTTTTATGACAATTACAAACGACGACGACGATGATGATGATCTCGGTACACGATGGTGCGTGGTGATAGGACGGCGGCGTGGCCCATCAATACTACCAACATGACCGCGTGCAATCCCGCGGGTAGGAATTCAATTGCTATCAGTCAGTTCGTCCGAGCTATGCAATTTCCTGTGCTACGTTGGCGCTGAACGAGAGAGAAAAATATTTGTTTTCCTTTAATTTACTCAGTCGCGTTCGAGCCAATTTTTTAAATCGTTATTTTCTCAATTATTTTATATCTTGTTATTTCTTTATATATTTTAACTTTTTCATTAATTAAAAGATAGACTGATTTATTTATTCACTAATTTATTTATTTAATTAATTAACTTTGTTTATTAATTTGAATTTGTTTTGATGTTTGTTGTAGCAACATGAAAACTCGAGAGAGGTTGATATTGTAAGATGAACTGAATCCTTGTAGAGAGGAGGGAGCGATGACAGGCATTAACGTTTATAGCTATTTCCATGTTAGTCCGCAAGTAAGGTCACGATCATTATTTAGATGAATTAAAACAAAATTGATTTTAGGAAAAATGTTTTAGAACAATAATTTTTTTTTATTATTTGTTTTTATTTAAAACCTTTAACTAAAAAAACAAGGTTTATTTTCATTTTAGTCAACCGTCGAGTTTTGCAGCAAGCTAATAATAATTGTACGATTGCCGAGAAGCTCAATCAAAACTTGTTCTATATCTCAATCTGAAAATTTTTTACTCTCTTCTGTACAGAATCATACGGTGAACATTAGCGGGAAAATTTTACAGTCAGTGTAAATAAAATTTAACATTAATTATTGCAAATAATAAAATCTGAAAGTATTAATCTATGATTTATTCAAGTTTAACTTGTGTTTTTTGTAATATTAAGAAATCAGAAAAACTTCAATAATTGTTTTCCCAATATAACATAACAACATACTTACTATTAAATCATCAAACTTTAAGCATAAATCGTAAAGAACAAAAAACATTGAACTTTGGGCATAAAACATAAAACATAAAACTTAAAATCAGAAACACAAAACATGAAGCATCATAATAAAGAACATGCATGCTGTTTCATTTCCATGTTATCGTTTTGCTCATCAAACAAGCACCTAACTGTGCCAAAAAAACCGTTTTTCAAATTAAACTTGAAAATACTTAAAAAACCTGAAAAAACATACAAGAAAAATGCTGTTTTACATGGAAATTTTTGATCTCGAGTGATCTGAGCAAATCTGATCGCCCGGCACGAAACTATGAAACGAAGCCATAAATGCAATCAAACCAATCAGCATAAATCTAAATATATAGAATAACATTTAAAAGTTTTTATTTTTTCAATTTTTTAATTACTAATAATTACACACAGCAACAAAATTAAAATCGACATTGTAAAATAAGAAGATTTTTTTACTACAAAACGCCGACGTTTTCCAGGCGACAGGTCTGATTCTGGAAACGTTCCAGTTAGCCAACCAGCCGGATGACGTGCTTGTATTCTAATTATGCATTTTTCAAAACATTCCACGCTTGCGTTCAATTTGTTATAACCATCAATATTTTAAGAATTTTTTATAGCTTCACAAGTTTATTTTAAAGTATGTCTATTTTTTTGCCTAAATTATGTTTGTAGAAATATTAAAATATTAAAATGTCAATAAAAAGATGTTTCAAGAGTTTTTAAAGATAGAGTTTTAGACATTTTAGAATGTATACTATGAAAAAATGATATCTAGAAGAAAAGAGTCCAATAATGCTTGAGAATTTAAAACTTAGGAATTGATATCATTTTTTTAAACGTTAATTTTAAAATGTTTGATTGAATACTGCTTTTAATGCTTTCCACAATGTGACGCGCGTTATAGTCTCGCTTAGAGTTTTTGCTTAACTTAAATGTTTTATGGCAGTTAATGACGCAACGTTGCCATTTAGGTCACTCAAGTCGTTTGGCTGGGTCATAGTGGGGCACGACGAGGCCACAGCAACATGAATTGGGAAATTCGCACCAACCAGCAGCTTCGAGTGAAATATGTTTATATGCTGGAAATTTGAACTCAAATAACATTAAGTTTAAATATTAATCATCGTTTGAATTAATTAAACAAAAATAATTAGTTAATTTATTTTCTAATTAATATTTTAAAACTGTGTGTTTCTAAAATAAAAACCATTGTTTATGCATAGTTTTCTGATACTATATAATAAGGTGTAGCTTGCTTTTATGACTGATTAGTTGGAAAGCCTTTTTGTTAATAATAATGACAAAAATAATTCTAATAATTTATTAAACGCGGATGGTTTAGCTATTTTTAGATTTAATGCTGACTTCATCAGTGATTACGTTGAATATTTCTGTAAGAATTTAAAATTTTTTTTTGCTTTTTCACGTTAAAAAACATACTTCCCGTCATCCAATTGAGCTTCAATTGAAATAAAGATTTACTCCTCATGAAAATGCATTTTGTTTAAGTTTTAAAAAAAATTTTTAAAAATATTTTTAATTAAAAATAATTATTATTTAGGTTTTAAAACAAAAACAAATCAAATACATTTAAATAAATGTTTACATATACAAATTCCAAAAAATGTCATTTCAAAAGATTTTTTTTCAATAAATAAAAAACCGGCCAATTCAGAAATATAAGGTATTTGTTAACGGCTCACTTGTTTCAACTTGCTTACTGGGTTATGACGTACTGACAATTTTAGTATCGTTGGCCACCAATACAGCAAATTCTATGCCAAATGTCTTTAGAAATGTCATGCAGCAGGGCTAAACAGCCCACCTAATCTCAATATCTCTCATATTTTGTCCGCAGTTTCCCATTTGGTATTTTTTACGGTTTTGTGCAAATGTAAGTGCTAGATAAACATTAGCCTCTTATAGATAGCTCATTCATTTTTCCATATGGAACTCATACATGACTGGGGATGCTTACTGGTTTTTTTTTACCTTTTGACGTCATCTGAACAAAGCAATTCATTTCAATGCTTTTCTTTTTCGTGTCAGCCAAAACAACATAATCTTTCATGAAATAATTAAACAAAACAACTCAATTGGAAAGTTAGCTCATGGTTAGTTCTTTTATGAGAAAATGCGAGTAATTTGCACAAACGTGAATCTACATGGGGCTGTCAATTAAATATAGCGTGCGAAAATCTGGAATGGTGAATATGTTGACTTCTACTACACTGTCATAGTGTCAGCTGTTAAAATAAACAGCATCCAAATACCTAAAAGATCACCAGTTCTTTCAAGATCAAACTAATTTTTATCGATATTTTTAAAAATTAGAAGCATTATACTCTGTAACACAGTATTAATGAATGATGATACTAACAAAAACTTCTTAATTTAAACTTGCGGTGGTAGCATTTGGCAAAATAAATTTTAATAAATTAATATATCTATCAAAGTGTTTTAATTTCTATTCATTTTTAGAATTTTTAGTATTTTTCCTCACAGTAATAGTTGAGATTCACGCAGCGCAATAAGTGAAATTAAAAAAATCTCATTTGAAATTTTTATTTATTTTTTTCACAACTGTCTTTTCAAAATTAAAGTTTTTTTTTATTAAATGTACTGTTGTAACACATTTTTAGTTTATTAATCTGATTCAAATTTTTGTACAAATAAGATTTTAAATAGGTAAAATAAGGTACAGTGAGCATCTTGCATCGGTGATACAACAAGTGAACCGTAAAAAACTTCATTTCCACAAGTCTTTTATATTTTGTAATTCTGCAGTTTCTGATGTTTGCAAATCATTTTTTTGATGATGATAAAATAAAAAAAAAACATTGACCACAGTTTTAAAAATACAATTGATATGTGCATTGTTATCTGAAGATCGAAAATTTAAGAATCTCTCGATTTAATATACAAAAACAAAGTTTTTGTTATAAATTATTAATTTGAAAAATTAATTAATGTTTTTGCTAAATAAATTAAACACGGATAATTTAACTCTCAATAAAATGTATTTTTTTTTTAATTTTTATAACTTTTTTTTAATTTTGCCCAATAAATCTGAAAATGCAATAGAATACGTTTCCATTAACGACATTTATATACACCAATTGGATGACGGGAAGTATGTTTTTTGAACGTCAAAGGGCTCCAAAGCACAACTTAAGCAAGCTATCAACCAAGCAAACAAACAAACAAGCAAACAAACACGGATTTTGAGAAAAAAAATTTAAAAGAAGTCGAATTATTTTTCTTCTCTGTAACTCCAAATAGAAAATAATAATAAAAAATATCGGAAACTGGAAATACAGAGTTTTTCAGTCATAAATAATAAAAGTATGGAGGACTCTTGATAGCCGCCGGGATTATGCGTCCAGGCTTACAATTATCGAAAGTAAGGCTTAAGAAGGAATTTTTGCTATGATGCTTCCTTGCTTGCGTGAGACTGTGTTGTCGTGACACGAACGTGAAGCAAGTCAATTATGGATTGTCGAAGCACACAAATATCGTCACAATTCAAAGCATTTGTTGTTGCCCTATCGTCACTGCAACCTGTTTGCAGCGGAGAAAAAGAAAAAAAAACATTATTTAGACTTTTTACAGTTGAGCTTGCTAATAAATCAGAGCCCGTTGTCTGTGACGTAGAAGGATCTGCGGCTCAACGATTGTCCTGGCTTCAGTTCGAAGCCCACAATGACGGTACGTGAATGCTAGAAGTGTCTGTAATGTCATCGCTTTAAAAAGCAGATAACAAAATAGGAAAACGCACTGCATTGAAATATTCGGGTCTTTCCGTTCAGTCAGCTGTGAGGCTGTGACAATAATATTGTGATGTTTAATATCCTTTAGCAGCTGTTTTGTAAGACATGTAAGACAGCATAACTTCGGCTGTCATCTGTGTTTCAGAGCGGCCATGCTTTGCTTTTAAGCATTTGCATGAAAACATCATAAATAACGCTTAGGAGAGCAATCAATTTGATGCCAAAAAAAATAACAGTACTTATAATAAATATTTTTTATTATTTTATTATTGTAGAAAGAATAATAACAATAATAAGTTTTCTGCATATAAATTTGAAAAAATCAGGAATGCAATTTTGTGAATCGTTTTCAACCTTTTTAAATAAACAGTAATTTAATACATTACAGCATTTCCTCGAATTGGCTGGCCATGATTGTTTGTGCCAAATTGCTTGCGTTGAATTGCCTGCGCTAAACTGTTTGCGCTGAATTATTTCAGGCCGACTTCCTCAGCCACTCATGCCACAACATTTTTATACATTTAGTAAAATTTATAGTACAAAAACATATCGACATGTGTACACACTTGTTTAATATTTAAAGAGCAAATGTGTGGCGTTTGTTTCTTAATAACTCCATCATAACCAACGAAGGGATCTGCATGAAACTTGGCATGGTGACAATTTGCCACCCAAAAAGATTTTAGAAAAAAAATCGTTATTTTTTCATATTTTAAATTCTCTAAAAATCCCCGGGTAACACCGGGTGACTCGGCTAGTTTCAAATGAATCACCCACCAGTTCTTGTATCTGAAGCAAAGAGAACTTGAGATTTACAGAGACCGTGGCCGATGAGTTAAGGACCGGCCTCGCCGAAGGATTGTAATTGGCAAAGAGATAGGCCAGTAGGTTTTCTTCATCTGAAGTGGTTATCTCTACGTTTGCCGCTACCAGTTGATGTGTGTGTGGATCTGCCTGGTCGGCTGTCTTCCTCTGTTTCTCTTGATGTGTCGTTTCTGTTATTTGGAGGTCGTAGTTAGTGTCGTTGTCATCGTAGTAGAGCGTTCCAGTTACTGTGGTAGAATGTGTTGAGTTGAAGCGAGTTTAATAATTTAATGTTTAATGTTATTTTTTGTTACAATATTTTGCGAAATATTCTTTTTTTTATGAACAACATAAAACTAGTCAGTTGTTGCTATATTATGTGTATTTGATATAAGATCTATCAAATAAATCTATCTATGTATATTATTGTATATATATATATATATATATATATATAAATGACTGTCTGTGTGTATGTCCTTTATGCATTGCTGCTATAACATTGCGTAACGCTTTTAGGTGGGGCTGCAGCCAGAAAATTATGTTAAAAATCCGACATTTTAACGGGCTACTTTTAATATATAATGATATTTGAAACAAGTAAACAATATAAAAATAAGGCATTTGCTTTTACTTTATTAAAACTCAAAATTTAAAATCAATTTGTTTACATTTTATTCTTACTTAAGTACAATATGCAGAAATAAGAATAACTAAATTAATTGACTTATTGCAAAACTAATAATTATTAAATATTGCATGTATGCAGAATTTGAAAAAAAATCTATCATTAAGAAGTGACTCAACAATAGATTGAAAAAAAATAGAAACAGAGATTAGAAGTTAATAAAAGCATTTATAAAAATCCATATTTGTTGTCGGGCTATTTCTAGTTTCTAAACAAATTCATTCATACAAACATACATACATACATACATACATACATACATACATACATACATACATACATACATACATACATACATACATACATACATACATACATACATACATACATACATACATACATACATACATACATACATACATACATACATACATACATACATACATACATACATACATACATACATACATACATACATACATACATACATACATACATACATACATACATACATACATACATACATACATACATACATACATACATACATACATACATACATACATACATACATACATACATACATACATACATACATACATACATACATACATACATACATACATACATACATACATACATACATACATACATACATACATACATACATACATACATACATACATACATACATACATACATACATACATACATACATACATACATACATACATACATACAAACATACATACATACATAAACATAAACATAAAGGAAATGATGGGCGCAAACTATATGTCTCTATGCCCATATCTAGAATTATATAAAATATTGTTCATATATATGTTCTATAAATAAATGTATACATTATTAAAAATCCTTTTTATAGTTGTACATAATGTCACTTATTTCGAAATGACAGTCGATTAATCTTTTAAATTCATTAACTTGTTCTGCTTCTATGATTTTCGAAGGGAGGTTGTTCCAAATTGCAGTCGATCTGGTCAGGAAGTAATATTTTCTGCAGTTGCCGTTGAATCTTTGTGTTTCCAGTTTGAACTTGTGACTTCTTGTTCTTCTTTCTTCTGATATCTTTATATTAGGAAAACACAAACGTCCTTCTTTGTCTTGAATAAAATTGTAGAGCATGATCAGGTCCCCTCTCAGTCTTCTGTACTTTAAACAAGGAAGCTTCAAAATTCTCAACCTGTCTTCATATTTCAATCCCTTGCATGCCTTGACCATTTTTGTTGCTCTCTTCTGGACTCTTTCAATGGCTTCTATGTCTTTTTTCTTCCATGGTGACCACACACTGACTGCATACTCCAATCTGGATCTAACCAAAGCTTTATAAATCAATATAAAAGAATCTTTTGTCAAATCTTTAAAATTTCGTGAAATTATACCTAACAGTGAAAAACATTTTTTAATTATTTCATAAATGTGATCTACAAATGTTAGTGAACTCTGGAATGTAACGAATACATACATACATACATACATACATACATACACACACACACACACACACACACATACATACATACATACATACATACATACATACATACATACATACATACATACATACATACATACATACATACATACATACATACATACATACATACATACATACATACATACATACATACATACATACATACATACATACATACATACATACATACATACATACATACATACATACATACATACATACATACATACATACATACATACATACATACATACATACATACATACATACATACATACATACATACATACATACATACATACATACATACAGATTGGAAATTGTGTATTCTGATAATATTAATGCTTTTGCGATAACTGGGATTCAGTGAGTTTCATTTACATATTCTGCAGAATATGGGATTGGTATGGCAGTTTGAAATGATCTTATTATAGTACGGAGTTGATTGCTATTTACGGGGGTCAAATTCCCATGTTAACCATCTATGACCGTCCTTTGAAGTGATGAGAGATTGGATGAAATTGAACCAATACATAGAATGAAGTTTTTTTTAAATATAAAAAAATTACTTAAAAAATCTAAATACTTGAAAACTAAAAAAAAACATTGATAAAGTTAAAAAATAGAAAAAGACTGATTTAATAAAAAAACAAATTTAAATTCTATTTTTCTGTAAAAAAAAAGAAAAATTAAACCTTTTGAAATGAGGATAAGGGCAACCCAAAACATTCTTCAGCATTGTATTCGTCAGTTAAATATTATCGCACAAATAATCTTTTATTTATCCTTATCATTATTAATAATTAAATTATTTTTTTCTTCTTTTTCTTCTTTTTTCTATTATTGGTACTATATTAATTAATTAATAAAATTATTATTACTACATAGATGAAGACATTTATTAGTGGTAAGCCATTGTGTACTAATTTGTTTTAAGAATAATTTGTTATTACTTTAATCATGTTTTACGGAGATTTTTATTGCAAAACAAGCTTTAAATTCCGACGTTATATAACTTGTTGCATTCCAGTTTTAAAACAACGCTGGAGAGTCTAATGCAATCAGGATCGCGAGAGAGAGGATGGAGAGGACGAGGACAACGACGACGATGACGGTGGTGATGATGATGATGATGATGGTTGTGGTGGAGGCAGTTGCGTAAGAGCTCCGTCTCGATTATTCCATCCATCCATCCATTCAACCATCTCTTCGTTCGTACGTCCATGTGTTCATCCATCCATCTATCCATCCATCCATCCATCCATCCATCAATCCATCCATCCATCCATCCATCCATCCATCCATCAATCCATCGATCCATCCCTCCACCCAGAGTTTTAAATTTCAAAAAATGATTTCCAAAAATAAAACTCCTATTTATATGAAACTTGCCGCACTGATAATATCACAAAACTGATGTTTATTATGCTCAACGACACATCATCGAAGCGCTAATAAAGCGTGCTTGCTAATGTCTTGAAAACTTGAGCGATCACTGATTATAACTATGACGTCTATAATCTTTCTTTAGAATTAGAACCGTTTAGAAGCTAGAGCAAATCAAAGTTTTTACGATTGATTTACTAAAATAAAACTCATCTCCGTATGAACTGATCCCCATCAAGGAGTTTTTTGCATCAGACGCGTCATGATTTGCCGCTACCGGCTTAATGCACTCGTGAAGGAATTTACACGCGCGGATGGAAGCGCAAATTTTCGCGCCGGATGCAAAAATGTCTTTTTCAATCATGGTGAAGTTGATAGTGTTAGATATTAACATGGAAAAAGAATATTTATTTTGCTAATTTTCTAGCACTCGTTTTATGAGTTTGTGCTCTCAAGATTAAAAAATTAAAATTTGAGTCGTTTTCAGCGGTCTATAACACCAATGATCGTAAGACAGACATGTGAAAACTTTAATGTTTTGTTTGAAATTTGTTAAAAATAAACATGTTGAAACATTAACAAAAAGCTTGGAAAAAAAATATTATTCATAAAGCTTTAGCTCCAAACGCGTTAATAACTTTGTTGTGAAAAAAAAATAAACTTTTTTATGTTAAAATCATTTTCAAATTTATTACATAAAAATAAATAAAAAAATAAAACAGATTGTTTCTCGTTGCTTTATTATAACTAAAACAAATTAAATAATACTTAAAAAAACATCTTAAAAACCATGTTTCTCTTCTGCACTAAAAAGACAAAAATAATTCTCTGGCTATATAGAATTAGTTACCATACATACTCAGAGCTAATAGTAAAATTTTATAACCAAAAACGTGGGTTGCATCAACAGAACATGTGGAAACCAGAAATATTGTGTACAATCAAGTGTGATATGAAAACATTACATTTTGATTAATTTCAATAAAGGAACTTACTAAAAATAAATCCTCAAAAAAGCTGAGAAGAACACCAAAAGACAGATAAAATTTTCAATAAAGCAAGCTATAAAATAAATAATTTCTATTCAAACGAGAAAATAGAAATTGAAGTTTGTTTGTTTTTAGTAACAAGTAATTCTTCAACTGAAGCGGTCTGTGCATCATACTTTTTTCTGTAAATTTTCAAATTTTGTCTGAAAATGAAACAAGTGATCAATATAAAAACAAAAATTTTAAACCAAATGCTTTTATGTTATTAAAACTCAAACTTTAAAATCTTTTTTACATTATTTTTTTTTAAAGAAAACATTTTTTTGCAAAACTAATTATTGAATAGTGCATTGTCATTAAACAAGAACATGTATAGAAATTTTGAGAAAAAAAAATTGCCATCAAGAAGCAGCTCAGAAAATGATTGTAAAAAATAGAAACGAATATTAGAAGTTAATAAAAACATTTATAATAAAATTAGAAAATAAATGTGCACTTTAATAAAAATTATTAATAAAATAAATTCAAAAAACTAATCAACTGAGTTATTCATTTTTAATTAATTCTAATAGTTGTCGCAGGATTGAAATAGAAAAACAAACAAACTTGTCTTTTATGTTTCAAACTGAACCAAGGGTTCCAAAAAGAGGTGAACGTTGCACTGTATTCTGAACCAGATACACTCGGAGATCTTTCTCGTTTAAACTTGCCAGCATTGAACATCTGAATTAACATTAATTAACATAAATTATCATAAATTAACTTTTTTTTTACAAGTTGTTATATTTGAAAACCACTAAAAAAATAACAAAACTAAGAAAATTGCATTAGTTCTTATACTTTGGATTTGTTTGTAGGCCAAAGATGAAACATTTTTAATTACAAATTAAATGACATTTTTTTAAAAACTTTTAAAATTTAATAGAATGCATTGTCTTAAAGAACAAATCTATATTCTAAATTTCGGCTTGATTGGACGACGGAAAGTACGTTAACTTTCACTTCCAAAATTTCATCGCAAGCAAGTCAATCAACAGGACTGGCGGTGAAGTTGATATCAAAGATTTTATAACAAAAAAACTCCGCCTCGCTTTTGTGAGCCAGTCCCAAGCCTGGAAAAAGGAGGAGGGAAGAAAAAAAGGAATAAAATTATGATCTGCAAGAGGAAGTACTTTGGTATTTCCGACAAACAACCATTAAAGTTTTAAAGCAACTGGTGTAGAGAACTATAAACTTTTACCAAAAAAAATAATAAAAAACCAGGTTTTTTTTGCAAATTTCTTATAATTTGGATTAGTTTCTTAGAGCGCAGATAAAATAATTGTTCAAATTAAAAAGTAAATTATTTTTTTAGAAATTTAAAAATAAGTCTATATTTCAACTTTAAACTTAATAGGATGACAGAGAGTTTGTTAATTATCAGCTTTAAGATTCGGCCACAAGTGAGCAAGCAAGACCGGTGATGAAGTTAATAAAAGGGATTTTAAAAAGAAATAACAATTATTATTAATTTTTCAACTAACATTTTTTTCAACCAATAAATATCATTTCACCTGGATGAATTCCAGAGGTAAATGTTTCATGGCCTCCCTGTACACTGGATCGTTTTCCAAATTCTTCAATTCAAAAAAAAAAATATTCAAAAACCCAAAACATCGAATTAAAACCTTGTCTGAATATGACATAAAATAAGAAATCTATTTTTATTTAATATTGTTATTTTGTTGTTTCGATTTTTGTTATTCTTGCTATTATCATTTATCATCCTTATTAAAATAATCATTACCATCATTATCAAAATAATCATTATCATAATTATAACTTACGTTCACCACTTCCTGCCATTTAGCAACAAATTTCAATTTTTCTTGGTCATTTGGAAGAATCTGTTTAAAAAGAAGTGATAGAAAATTATTTTTTAACATTTAATAAGAATAAATTTAAAAAAAATAAATTAATAGCATAAAATCTCTGCCGTTGTGTAAAATAAAATTAATTTCTTATATCTTCTTGAAGTAACTTGCATTGTACTGCTCGCTGAAAGATTGTGCAAATTCCGTGTAGTCTTCTGCTGCAAGAGATTTGTTTGCCAACTTCTGTCTTATCATCTAAAAAAATTATAAAAAAAACATAGGAAAATCTATCATGAATCTTTAATAAAATCATTTAATTATCTTTCAAACAGCTTTTTTAAAAAGTTTAATAAAACACCATAATAGCTTGAAAAAAATAATGTTTTTATGAGTACTACAATTTTTTTAACAAAAATGTGATGATACTCCAATTTAAGACTTCTGTCTCGTTTATGTTGTTTTTGCTTTCTCTCTCTCTCTTTTTTTCTCAACATTGGCGCCAACATAGATTTAATTTTATTGTGATCAAACTGCCAAGCGGCACGCAGACGTGGACATGGGTCCATTTTTGGCGACCCTACCCAGCCCAACCCACTACTTACTCAATTATTTTTCTTTCAACCCACGCATGTGACAAACAAATTGGACCCAGCCCACGGGCCAACCCAACTCATGTCCTCTTCGGGCGGCCCGGTAACATCGACAGTGGTTTTTTCTGTTAAAAGCATTTTTTGTTTTTACCGTGTATCTTATGAAAAATTTCATTGAAGTGAGATCACGGTATTAGAAAAGTTATTTTGCGATAATACTGCGGCAATAATAAAAAAACTGCAAAGCAACAGAAAATAACAAGCATGAGTTTACATAATGAAAAAATAAAAAAAGTATTAAAAGCATTTGATAAAACTAGATTAATAAGAAGCTGCTGGAAGAAAAAGAAGTGTGCCAAAGATATCCAACAAGCAGTTTAACTGTTTTTTTAATAATACAATACCTACTTACAAGAGCTTTGTAAATAATTTTGTAGACATTTTGTTTATTAATAAGTTAGTTTACACTTTTTTGTTTAGTAATTAAGTCTATCATGAATAATGTTTCCACGTTAGTTTGTAGACAAATTTAAATATAAAAAAAAGCTTGACTTGTTTGTTTCTTTATAACTTTCAGATAACGAAATATGAAAAATAAATTTAAAAACTGACAGGAACGTGTGTGTGGAAGAACTCATTCGACGCATCAAATGTTGTCAGTTTCTTGGGGGCAACTTCTTTGATCTGAGTAATTAAAATGTATACATTTATTAAAATTCAAAATAAAATTTAGTTCATGTTCAGTTTTTTTCTAATTTCAAATTGTTTTAACAGCTCTAAGTTTTGTAACCTAGAGCAAAAATGAATTTATTTTTGTTGTCAGCACTTTCAGTAGAAAAATCAGCTTTGAGTATTTTTAAATTGTCAAAAATTCTATTAGCAATTACACAAATTATTAAAACGAGTTAAAGCTAACGATCTTGAAATATTGGTACTGTTACTTTAAGCATGATGATGCCAGAAATAAAAATGCAGATGATATTGATAATACACAATCCCAGACTGATCGCTCCAAGAACAAGCATGTCAACGGAGACATTGCACGAGTATTGGAACTGGTACAAGTTGTTCCTGAGCGAGTTACAATTCAAAGGCTGTCTCTAAGAATAAAGAAAAACAATTAAAAAAAAATTAAAAAAAAAAATCTTTTCACAAAATTTTGTATCTCCAAATGCACCTATAAAGTCTTTTTGGCTTTCTTGAAATATTGAAAGTTTTCAAAATTAACAAACAACCCGTAAAAAAACAATTTTTTTCCAGGAATCCTTTATATTTCATGATCCTTTTTATTTTATTTAGTGAAATTGTTATTTTAAACAAATTTTTAACTTGATAAATATAAACAATTATATAATTATGTTTAATTTGTTGTTGTTTCAAAGCAGAAATAATTTTTAAATTTAAAAAAATTCTTATTAAAAATTTTCAAAATTGGATAAAATGCATTATCATGGGAAACGAGCTTGATTGGATGGCGGAAAGTTTGTTGATTTCCACTCCTAAGCAAGCAAGACCGGCTGTGAAGCTAATATAAGGGATTTAATGAAAAAATATAATAAAGACCGCTTTCAACTTTTATTAATGTTTATTTTGTCTGTAAATATTATCTAATTATTATCTAAATTGGATCATTAGAAATTAAATTTTCGCAAAAATGTGCTAACCTGACGTCCAGAAGATGAAGTATTATTTGATTCTTTGTCGATCGCGGGTGGATGGATGGACCAGAACAAGGAATGCCCCCACAACAGTCCCTGAATTAATTAAGAAATAATTAATCTCAAATAACAAATGCTGTTTCATGTATCTATGTCGTTATCAATTGCATTATCAGAGGCATTGAATTAGATGCCATCAAAAAGCTAATTGTTTTCCGTCATTTTTAACAGGTTATCACTAGTTGACATATTTATATGTCAACTATATATAAGGACATAACAACTATTCTTGACCCGACTTGAGATGATTTGCAAAAAGGTTTAAAACTCTGGTCTGAGCCTGACTTTCTAACAAATCTGGGCTGAACTTTATACGCTGCTAATGATTCAAGAATGTTGCTATCACCGTTGTGACAAAAATATGAAGCTGCGTGCTATTTAGTTGTTACCCACTGCATTGACTGTAGGAGGAAGAAGTGAGGCAGAAATGGCAACTCCTACCATGGTGGAAATGTTACCTCCCAAAATGGACAAACACACTCCGGTCCCCGACGCAAGGGCTACGATAGATCCAACTGCCAAAGTGTGGATGAGACCTCTTTGGAAAATTTTAAAAAGTTTTAACTAAACAGGTTGATAATTAAAAATTGGTTTATAATTATTTATTTATTCATTTTTTGTAAATGGTTTAAAAATTAATAACTGTTTTATTATAATCAAATGTTTGATAATTAATTAATAATGGGTTATATTAAATAATAGAACATATAGAACATTAATAATAATGAGGTAATGTTTATGAGTGGATAATTGATGGATAATAAATTATTGATAGTCAACCAATAATGGGTTAATTATAAGCTATGGGTAGTTAATTTATAATAATAGATCAAAAATAATAGTCTCATAAATAACCATCGGTTA